>JAMKCH010082925.1:0-13262 GCA_023653785.1 Ophioderma brevispina
TATAATTGAATGTACAACTGTCAAGATGTGGATTGATTTATGCATGTGTAATCGGGTGTTGATCAGGTGAAGATGTGGCTAGCTCTATTTGCTCCACCTAATACTTTTCATTCTTCCTTTGCGCTGCAAATTCAAACATGCATGCTTTTAGAGCGCAGCCTGTGTGATTTCTTTGAAAACACTGCCATGCAAGCTTTAATCACGTAATAAATAGATAATTATCTTAACTGTTGCTTTTTTTCCAAGATCAATTCAAAACACAAAGATAAAAGTAGACAAATTTTGTCTACAAATAAAAAAATATCCATGTGTGTGTGTACATTACTTTGTGCTGATACCAATCTGAAATAAAAAATATGGCTTACCGTATTCGTTTTTGAAAAAAAAGACTTCAAAATGTACATTTTTGCTCAAAAATGTTACACTTATTTTACGGCAGGCAACTCTATGGGAAAATGTAATGCACCGATACTAAAATACCCCCCCCTCCCCCAGACCAAAACATAACAAAGGGGCCTACGTTTTTTCTGATTTTCACATATGTTTAGGTCTAAGTTCCAAACTTTAAATTCAACCGAAATAAAAAAAAAATGTGTCAACCGTCATTAGTTTTCCTGAACCTCGTCCGACAAAGGACATTTTTAGAGGGAAATTTTCGGTCTTCACTTAGAGACGCTCCGTCTCGCGTTATTTTACGTCGCCTATATTCACGCAGCAAAATTAAATTGGGTGCGTGAAAGATGAGACGCATAATTAATCAGGCGTGTTCTTCGACAAGTGCTAGCACAAAATCGGAAGTTCTACGGCGATTTTACCAACGTTTGCAATTCGCGTCACGCAGAGGTGAAAATCGCTTATGAATGTTTGCGACAGCTAAAATCGCACTAATGCACGCTTCTCCTCTCCTCCGAGTTTATTAAAGTGGGCTTGCGCGTACTCCTTAGAAACCAAATCATATTGTCTATAGACATTTTCTAAGGATGAAAAAGGCATAGTTTCCTATATCTACAACATTTGTGTTTGCACAACAGGCCAACCTGTTCAAGGTCATATGGGGTAAACTTTTATATTGATCCCATGGTTTTCAAATGGGGGTGAATTGTTCGAAATAGAATTTTCCAACAACAGACATATACCATTTCCTTCAATTTAACCCGCTCACAGTTTTGTAGCAGAGGCCCCAAGTGCTCATCACCATAAACCCTGTGGACCTTAACATATTTTCCCTCTTAATTAATCCCCTAATGTCAAACAAATTACATAACATATTTTATATTACTAATCGACCGCATGAATTATTGTGATCCCCATTTTGAGAAAATCTGTGCATTATAATGTTTGCGAAGCAATCAATGTCTATAAAAGCTTGTGTCTATTTTTACGAATGCAGACTAAATTTGAAGGTGTTTAACAACACAAAATCCTGTCGACAATTGCCAAGATTGAATCATATCACTTTTGTACGGACGCCCTAATCAATCATAAAAATGAGAGTCGAATTAATACCTCTACACACTAAACATCAGTGACCTTTACAGTTAAAAATGCCCATGTTTTAAATTTTGCCCCAAAATAGTTTTGTTTTATCACGGATTTAAGATATGCTTAATACATAAGCATTTTGGAAGGATTTGCTACGTTGACCGCCAGCACTTTGATTCAAAAGAGAAAGTTCACTATGCTAACCGATGGGAATTATCTTTGCAGTATATTAAAGCTAATATATTTCTGATGACATCACAATTATGTTGAGATATTAAAGATGTAAACTAACAGTCTAGTTTGTTTTTACTCACCTATATATTAATCATTCCATTTGTTTGGACAGTGAATATTTAGAATAGAGAGCCTATGGATAGTTTCCTGTAGTCTCCAGGGTCCTTAACCCAGTCAACATTTAACATTCTAAGTTCAACAAAATAAATGTGTTGCAACCATATGAGACGCAAATTTGAACGCATTAAGAAAATAGATAATCTAAAATTGTGCTCATGACACTATCCCTTTCTTCCTCTGTCGATGCAAGCAAGCGCTAAGCTTTCTCCGCGTCTTCTCCAAATGTTAATTCCACCCTGCACAACGTTTTTAATAAACAAACTCGCTTGTCACGAATAACATGACTTTGCCTCCGATTCAAGATCTACTCTCGGTGTTGGGTTAGTACATTTTTGGTTGACCCCACCTTTTTCTGCACCCACTTTTTCCTTCCCCCGTTTGGGCCCACTTTTCTTCGCACCCACTTTTTCTGGCACCCCAGTTTTGTTAATGTTACTGCAATCATTATACCGTCAAATGATTGATTAATTGACTGATTATAGCGTAATTACATTTTTAACATTATTATGTAGGCGATATATTGTCAACAATTTGCCGCCTCGTCCGCGAATGTACACATAACAGCCTCTACAGCTAGTGTGTGGGACTTACAATACCATGCGAGTCTCGTACAATATCCCCACAAAATATACACAAAAATGGACTTACCTGATTCCAATCTTCCAGTTGCGATTGTGACATGCGTTTCTTTTGTTGATACCAAATGTTAGTTGAAAATGCAAAGCAAAACACAACCACGATAAATCACGAATATCAGTATCAATATGGCAATCCTGTGCATCAGCTGTGGCGACAGCGAAATCGAAATCCGTGTGATCGAAATCCCGCGGTTTTCCCATTATCACAGAGCAACCAAAGGTTTTATAGTCCTTATTTCTACAGTCCGCTGTCCATAAAAACAAATTAAAAAATGAGCTGCACAATTCCTATGCCAAGTAACAGACGAAACCGAGAGTAAACACTGGTAAGTAAAGATGAAATGAAAAAAAAACATTATTGGCGCCAGGGAACGTACAGGTGACATGTGTTTTTAACTGTTGCTTTTAATTGATTTCCTGGCACGTAGACTTGTTTTTTTCATGCGCCTCAAGACACAACGAATGAAGGTGAATGGTATACTATCTTTCTATCAATTAAAAACTAAATAAGTCGGGGCAGACAAGTGGTTGCAGAAAAAAAGTGGTGCAGAAACGTGGTGCAGAAAAAGTGTGGGCACAAAATTACCACCACCCTCGGTGTTTTGCCCAGCTTTCGAGCTCGAAGAATGGGACGTATAAGCCGTTTCGGATAATCTGAGCATAGACAAAACGTCCTGCCATACGTCTTGCATTTCGTACTGGAAGTGTAGCGGCAGACAATCTGCTCATTTCGATAGTGCTGAACAGTTATGACTGAACTTTTTTCAGATGTGGTCTTTCTGAGACTCCAGCTACGTGACCTGTCCTTTTTTGGATATCAACTTTCACTCCAGTCAATTCTGTATTTGCCTGTTAGGCACACCGGCCTTGAATATGCCGATAGCACGAGCCTAAAATCAAGGTCAGTAATCTACCCATGACGATTGCTTGGGATTGATGCTTGGTGTTCCTTCGAGAACGGTGACCACCAAAAAGTTTAATTTATCCTGTTTTCCACCTGTAGAACTGGTTAAAGCTATTCTCATTTCATAATCCTCTGTGCAATACCTCATTTATTCTTTGAAACATCATTGATCATCCTATAAGCAAACAGACATAATAGGATGAGCACAGCTACTGGCAATGACACATTCTGGTTAGACCTGCGTTTTTCAGGTGTAGAAGTAATTAATAGTCCGGCGTACTCATAGGTCCCGGGAACAATGGTGAACAATAGGTCCATCGATTCGTTGACTTTCAACGCAACATTAGTTTTTCATCAATCTTTATTTATTCCGTTATCGCTATGGAGCCCCTGACTGGACTCCCGCGGACTATATCCTTTCACACCGGTAGTATTTCGTCCCCCGTGTGGTTCTGTGTCACATACTGCTAAAGAATATTATCTAAATTAGTAGCTCGAGAGATTAACGTTAATCATTCTGTCATATCGAATGTATGCAAATGAAACTATATCTCAAATTTCTCCGAAACTGGAGGGTTCTATGGAGATTTTTTTGCATCAAGGGTCCTTTACGAGGTTTTCTTTCTTTTGTAATATGTATCGTAATTAAGAATATGTCAAAGATTTTTGTTCGAGCTCAGTTTGACTTAATCATAAAATTGTACATACATCACTAATTCCCGAAAAAATAATACAATTTGATGTAAAATTAACAAAATAGAGGCATTTTAATTTTTTGCTTTTTGACATACGAGAAAACGGGCGGATTTTTTCGCCACGGCTTCATTGAGCAAACGCCCAATTTTGCTCTCCTCGTCGTGACGTCCAAAGTGATGACCAAACATCGTGTTGACTCGAATTGTTATGCTGACACTGTATATTGATGGATAAGAAAGTAATAATAAAATTTTGAAAATACGTTACAGAATGACATCCGGGTGTCCTCCAGAAAGAATTACACCTAACTATAGTCGCCATACTTCAAAAGTAATTATCACATTTGAGAAATTTAAAAAGAATCTTAAACCACAAACTTTTTAAACAGTTGATGTCAACATCACTTGATTCGGTGCAGTAGTTTTGAAGAAATAAGCCGATTATGAACACGTGTCAATGACACTTCCCTTCCAATTTGCTCACAATAATGCAGATTTTGATGTTTAACTACTGATTACTTGTGTTTCTGTTGCAGCTGTCTTCTTTTCATTCCCCAAAGAACCGGCCTATTTAATATTTTTGAGTTCAATGCGCAGTCTGTTCATTTGATTTAGTATAAACAATTACCGTGACATTATACCAAAAAGCAAATCAAGAAAAACAAACATGGTAAATACCAAGAATGATCAAGCATCTTGTTAGAAAACACACCAATACAATCTGTAGAAAATGTGAAATGTTAGTTGAATTAGGGGGTGGCACTGCATAGAATGATTGAGAAGTTTAAAATCAATAATTTAACAGGTGCTAACTTAACATAAGATATTCCAATAGTTTTTTATTCAATTAGAGACATCCGACATTATCCAATATTATGGTGGATTCTACATTAAAATAATAAAGGCATGATTTGAGTGCAAATCCAAAATTCCCGCGTTTTTAATCTATACTAGTGTTATATGAATTACTGGCACGAGACAAGATGGTTGGTCACATTTGTCGCCCATACAAGGGCGTTTGGTGGTTTTCAGATGTTGTCATACTTACTAACCTTGATTTTTTTTTCAAAATGGACTTTATTTTGTCCAGTTTTTCTAACTAACAGATTGACATGGAAAGAATGAATTTGTGATTTAAAATAACAATTGTGATTATTTTATGGTAAGGATTGCATTAAAATTTTCAATACTTTGTTTTTTCTCTGAAAAAAAAATTGAAAGTGAGCCACTTGCTTTGTTACACGACGCGTTAGGTGCCTTTACAACATTACCCCCTGCCCCATTTGAACCATAAGTTGAATGTATGGAATTTTTACTTATCTGCCTGGAAATGTGTTGAGTTTTCGGAACTGAATTTTTTTTTTTTTTAATTTTGCACATATGAGATTTTGAAATTTGCATTTTTATATGGTTTCATTTTAAAATAAAAAACCTTACTCCATCCACATGCTAACTGTAATACACATGGTCAGACCTTGACAGACTGAATACAAAGCGTTTTGTTTTGGGGGTTTCTGTAACCTTGATTGCTTGTGTTCATAAATAAGCTGCAATACTACGCTCATCCCAAAGACGATGGTTATGACCTCGCTAGGTACTTATGATAACATGAACTGAACTTATGCATTCTGTTTCTGGGTTCATAACCATACCTGACAGCAGAGTCCTTCTTTTTTTAAATTACACTAGTGGGTTGAGGTGTATTGAACTGTGCCATGGACTTGAGACTAGTGTATATATATGCGATGCGTAATCTTATATTAACTAGTGTCAAGGGCTAGAACTCTGGCTTTGATTGTCTAGGAAATTTGAAATCACTCATGCTAGCATAATTATAAGACAAGTTAATTTGACATATAACAATACTAAATTTGATTAAAGGCTCAAATAATTTTGCATATTTCAGCAAGTTGAAAGCAGCCACTATATGGGTACATCTACAAGCAAGCTGGAGAGGACCTGTTGTGGACCCCACATTTTTCACACGGCCAAATTGCCTGCTTTCCGGAAATGATTTTTCTTCTGCTTAACAAAAAAAAAACACACTCGTCGCGCACACCCACACCCCACCCACGCACGCACAAATAAAGCAAAACAAAACGCAAAAATCTTTTTCAGTTAAATGGTTGCAACTCACATTAAAATGAGAGAAAAAATCATTGCCGTTTGCGGCCATCTAGTGTCTACCTGAGTAATTACTGTTTAGGGTTTATCTACTTATGTGGGGTTTTGGTTAGTTTTAAGGCAAGAGTTAGGGTTAGAGTTTGGTGTTAGTGTTAGTTTAGGGTTAGGGTTTTCGAGTTTAGGGTAAGGGTTAGGGGATAGAGTTAGTATATGGTGGGTTTAGAGTTTAATTTAGGTTAGAATTTGATATCAAATACGAGGTAGGGTTTAGGGTTAGAGTTTAGGGTTAGGGTTAAAGTTTAGGGTAAGGGTTGAGTTTAGGGGTAAGGTTAGGGTTTAGGGTTAGGTTAGAGTTAAGGATTAGGGGTTAGAGTTTACGGGGTCGGGTTCGCGTTTCGGGTTCAGGTTCCGTTTCGGGTTCGGGTTCGCCTTGCGGTTCGGGTTCGCGTTCGGTTCTGGTTCCGTTTCGGTTCGAGGTTCGCGTTTCGGGTTCGGGTTGCGTTTCCGGGTTCGGTTCGCGTATTCTGGTTCGGGTTCTCGTTCGGGTTTGAGGTTGCGTTTCGTCCGGGGTTCGGTTCCCGTTTCGGTTTCAGCAGTTTTTCGGGTCGGGGTCGTTTCGGGTTCGTTTCCGCGTTTCGGGTTTGGGTTCGCGGTTTCGGGTTGGGTTCCCGTTTCGGGTTGCGTTTCGGGTCGTGTTCGCGTTTTCGGTTTCGCTTTCGTGGATTCGCGTTTTCGCGGTTCGGGTTCGTCGTTTAGGGATCGGTTCGCGCTTCGGGTTCGTTTCCGCGTTTCGGGTTCGGGGTTCGCGTTCGGTTCGGGTTCCGGTTGCGTTCCCGTTTCGGGTTCGGGATTCGCGTTTTCGGGTCGGGTTCCGCGTTGTCGAGGGTATCGGTCGCGGTTTCGTTTCGCGTTTACGGGTTCGGTTCCGAGTTTCGGGTCGGTGTGCCGTTCGGGTTCGGTTCGCGTTTCGGGTTCGGGTTCGCGTTTCGGTTCGGGTTCTCGTTTCGGGTTTGGGTTCGCGTTCGGGTTCGCGTTTAGTTAGGGGAAATTTGGATTAGGGTTAGGGTAACCGCGGGGATCGACACACTCCCATCATGAAATGGACAACGAGGTGTAAAGCTGACGGCTTTCAAACCAAGGGGCATTTGTTTTGTGACAGAGAAGGTGCAAAAAAGGGGGTCTGTTGGTGAAGATCGCTAACTGGCACATGAAAAGGGGTTATTTTGGTGATTAAATTTGCTAATTTCGCCCAAAATGGGGTCTTTGTTTGACAAATTCAAGTTCATCAAAATCTTGTCTAAGAGGTCCCGAAAGTAGAGGTCTTCTTTTGGCAAACATGGCATTTTTTTTTCCAAAAAACACTATGGGATTTTGGGGTGTTAGGGTAAAACTTGAATTTTTAAAAGCTAGGGATGGGGAGGTCTTAAGAGTCTTACATACGTCATCCCTTCCGAACTGGAGAGTGCCGGAGAAGGGGGCTTTTGTTCACACGATTATAGGCCTCCGAGCATGATATGGATTACAATCACGAGGAACGCCAACTCCTCTCAACGTGCAATGTGAAGGAACCCTTCCCTTTTCCTTGGCTCAGTCATGAAACCAATAATCAATCCGGTGCCTGTGGGGGTTGTTCGAATTCTGCACTGTGAATTGCTAGTCCGCCTCATCTTGACGATAATCTACAATTCAATTAGATTTTCGTCAAATCGCAATTGGACTGTTGCATATACTGCCAAGCTATTTAACCTGGCATTCAGGTCACTAGTATCAGACATCTTCAACTTCAGGTTCGATCGGCAGCTTGGACAGCTAACATTCCGTGGGCATGACACCGACTGATTGCCTGTGTTACGTCGATGTGAATATAATTTTCTAGTTCACGATGCCAACTCACTCAAGCCATACAGAAATTATACCCTGACCCCATCACATACCATTGGAACAAATACCAGTCACAATTCAACAAATCTCACAATTTTATACTCACATTTCACCGAATTAAATTAATTGCCACATTTCTTTCTCAACCAACAAAATTTATCAAATTTGGTGACGTCACACTATATTTGAATACAACCATATGCGTAGTCCTATTTAGATAGAAAGGGCGATAGGACTAGCGATAGTGGCCATTTATATCGGCTGCTACATAATTGAAAACAGCAACGATGTGTAGGCCTTATCACTTAATCTGGCAAATTATGCCCATGTTAAAAACATGTACACATACATAACCCGGCATGCACCATATGCAGATTCACGCATGCGTACACCATACACAGACACACCACAACCCCACCACCAAGCCACCACCACCACATAACATGCCACACCCAAGCCCACACGCTTCCTTTTCCTACCTCTTCCATCCTTATCTCTCTTCTTGTTTCCCTCCTACTTGTTTATATGCATACATTATGAATAGAAGCCATTTCACTTCTTGTAACCACGATTCCTGATTTCAAGATCACATTGCAAAAAACAAAGTAAAAATGGACTTATTAGATCTCATAATGAAAAAATCTATGTTTTACTCCTGGTCAGGGCAGGAATTTATATTAAGATTCCTCAGAAATCTCCGTCCGAAGACAATCTTGAACAATGCTAAGAAGTACCGTGAAAACGGGTACAGAGTCAAAAATTTTGAACAAGAGTCTCGGATGCGGAGAACCGCCCCGGAACTTTACAACATTGTTAGGTTATCAGACCACGTCTCTTCTAAATCCAAGACAAAATTGCCAGACGTACATGTGCCACACAAATACTTTGCATTTTTGGCATGCTGGATGATACAAATCCTTGAATGCATTTATCAAACGGAAAATCTACACACTGAAGCACTTCTTGTCAAAAGAAAAGGTGAACATTAGTGTTGAAACCGTTCTTAGATTTTTATATTGCACAACACCCTAGTTTAATACATTTTTTGTATGTTGTGCAAGATTATGCTGAACCTGGTGCAAAATTCATTCTCTTATTTTGTTTTAAAGAAAATGAAAAGAAAATGAAAAAGTATTGATATTTCGCGCCTGTTCTGTCTGAATCACTTTAATTACAAACTTGGAAGGAAGTGTCCATTGACATGAGTTACATAATCGCTTATTTCTTCAAACTACTGAACCGAATCGAGTGAGTTTACATTAAATATTGAAAAATAATTGTAGTTTAAGATTCCTTTATTTATCAAATGTGAATACTGACTTTTGAAGTTTATGGTCCGAATAGGTTAGGGTTTAATTCCTTTCTGAGACACCCTGTATTTTGTTTCCTTTCGTTGTGGTTTAATTTATTGATATAAAAACACATGGATCGCAGTTATAGGAATGGCACACTGCGATATGATGGTCAACAACCCAAGAGGTTCTATATAGGATAGAGAGGCAAACGGTTACGTAATCTTAAATTACACCTTCTCGCATGTTTTTCCGAGCACAAAAAACCTAAGTACCCCACAAACAAGTAGAACGCAATGGCTGCATCCGCTTCTTCACATACTTGGGTGCCGCGTTTGCATATACACTACCGGTAGTGATACAAATTAATGTAGTGTGTTAGAGTGGCCAGGTGTAACTAATCTGTACCTGATCAATTGGTGTGCTCAGATACGCTTTTTTCTCATAATGCAATCGCGCATTAGAGGTGAAAAGATGTATTCATTGTAGGCGGTTTTATTAAACACGACGACGGATGTGTCATTTCATTCGTTGCGTGGCCATGGGTAGGACAAAATTACTCCACTAACCAATAGCACCCAACACCAACAAACCTGAATTTTTTGGCGGATTGTTTTGTATCGAATTGACATTATGTGGTGTATACGAGCACCCAAACCTGATAATTAGTTCGTGCAATATTCAAAATGTCAGCGCCCAGCACGTACGACTGGTTGTGAATGCGTTTCACCCCCTTTGGTCACAACGACGTAAATTATGGCTGGGTCATCACTTTTGACGTCACCATTTGCCTGCGATGTGGATTTGTTGGAATCCTTTTCGAGTAAGCTATTGGGCGTAAAATTAAAAGGGCAAAATACTCAACAAATGTGGACAATTTTCACACTTATTGATTTATATGTACTCTACGTTACTTACGCTTTCCATCCATACCAAGTTTTCCCAAATATTTCGAATCATGACATATTTCCGTTAAGTCTGACCTATAGAACCTAGGGCGAAAATTGCACGTTTTTGTCGGGTACTTCGTCCTCGCAGACACGGAAAAGTAACACGCAATCGCTCGGGCCGCATCTTTTTCCCTAATGCCTTTCGTATTATTCAGTCTTGAGAAGTTTCAAACGCTGTTTCAATATAACGCCGCGCTTTTTTTCATTTTAGAACAGATTCACGTACTTACCGGCACCCGCCGTATTCTGTTTAGACCCTCAGTTAACCATGGAGTACTCATCATGAACAGCCTTGTTACCACATGGGCCGTTTTTAGATAAATAATTCCACTGGTGGTATAAAGGATTACAGATTCCTCAAATAAATGAGAGATAGTGACGCAAAAAGCAAAACTAAACTTTCCAACCTTTTTTGAGGTGTTTAGATCGTCGCAAGATTTTATCCTCGGAACACAATCTGCTATTGAAATAATGCGATAAACCTAACCTCTAATCAAGAGAGCAGATATCTATTCCATGCCTACTGCGGGGCGCGCGGCTGTATAGCTGCATACAGTATTACTAATAGGGTCTCCACATCAATTCTTAGGAACAAGAGCGTACAGAGTAAAAAAATACCCTAACTTAAAGCATCATAGCCCATTTTTGAAGAGGGCCCCCAATTTTTCAAACATTTTTTTAGATGTTACACGGTTGCATTGGTAACTGGCTAGTAAAACTATAATGTGAAGGGTTTTTAGCTCGGAAAATGTTGTGTGCAAACGAAGGAGGAATTTTTCGTAATTAGAATAATTAATATCGGAGGATCTCCAATAATAATTCAACGGCTGCTGGAAACGGCCTTCCAAATATGAAATTCTTGGGGAAATGCGCATGTACGTGTCTACGATTCATCCATTAGTTGTTTTTGGTTTCAGGCAAGCTCAAGTTAGAATTATTTTCTTTGAACAGGGTGGTTAATTTCCATAAGGGAACGGAAATAAACCATAGCATTTCAAGCTCTGCCGTTAAGTCCATCGGATCCCAATCTAAGACCCTGTAACTAATTACAAAATCGTTTATTTTATGATAAATACGCATTCGCAGGTATAGTTCCTAGACATTACCAACATAACTATGCAAAAATAATTAAAATTTTTAAACTTGGGGCGCTGTTCAAAAATTTTGTGCTGTATTGCTTTTAAAAAATCAAATTGCTATTCCCTCTTTCTATAGGGTACTGAAAGAAGGATCCAATTGTACTTTGTTCCTTGTTACTGGAAGTGGGATTGTGCTTGGCACCGTCGTCCCGATTATTTCCCACAACCAAGACCTGCAATAAACTTGCTGTTAAGGACCACCAGGCCAGGCCAGCGGGCAATGCCGTCTTCCGGACCCCGCGGGAATTCCTGGCTCACCTGGCGGGGCAACAATGGACTTGATTGCGGGGCGCGACGGAAGAAGATGGCAAGAAGGGAGATCCGGGGGAGTAAAAGGAAAACCGGGGAAATTGGCTCCCCTCGGGACCAACAGGTCCCTATGCGAGAACAAGGTCTTCGGGTCTCCGCGGAGATCCTGGATTAAGAGGATTCCTGGAAAGTAGCGGAGGCCTATGGGAATCGCTGACCGGGAGGATTCTGCAGAGAGAAAGAAAGGACAGGGAAGGAGAACATGGAAGCAATGGAAAAAGAACCCGGAAATCGGCCCCTTTACAGTTTAATTAAAACCTCCAGCCAAACAAGTGTCTTCAACTTTCAAACCTGGTTGTCAGCTTTGATACAATTCAACGAATGTCGCAAACCACGTCGATAACACATACAAATCGGTTTTAACATGCCATGTGCCCGGTACATACGTGTTCATGTACCAGTTTGCTTGCAAAAAAAAACTGCACCTCTCAGAATGGATCTGATCAAAGATGGCGTTCGTATGTATCGAGTAGGATTTCAATTGGTAAGGCCCAGGGCTTGCAGTACGCGCTATGTTGAATTGATTTCGGAAGTGGAAATGTGGAGCCAAGTCAGGATACTAATAATGAAGGTGTCGAGTGTGAACTCCTCCCAGAAACACTGTCAAGTTCTCGGATTTGTGCTCTAGAGAATGAATAGAGCGATCCCCCATGCAAGTCTATATGCTGTAAGAGAAGGTTTAACGGAACTTATTAAGACTCAAGATAATGATTGTTACACAACATCCAGTTCAAGTCGTCTTATTTTTAGTAAAAACTCTGGACTGCAAAAGTCTCACAAAAAGATAATACCGTCAAAAAATCCAATTTCGAAATATTCACCCCTGCTTAATAGTAATAAAAATATAGCATTGTAATTTTATACGGCACGCCGCGTTATCCCTAACGTCCCGTAACGGCATTTAACTGCTCTTTGAAAAAACTCATGGAGCCGGGCCCTTGATTTAGGGGGAAATTGCCATAGATCTAACAAGAAAAATAACGCAACCTCCTTTTTTTGCGGTGATTGCATCCAGATTTTCCTCTCGGGACGGTAGGGTTTAAAGCCAGTTTACAATGTTACCGCTAACCTTTGGAATTGCGAATCAACATTACAAAAGAAGAGAATTGATGGTGAGCGGTCACACTGTTAAAAATAAACCTGTAAAAAAAACAGGCATTTGACTGGCAGCTGGGACTCCTACATGCAGACGTAAAATACTGGGAGCCGTCTAAAAAGCGAAACCATGCGGAATGTAAAAACGCGTAAAATCTCAGCTTCAAACGTTATGTTGGTTTTTGAATGTTTAAACAATATTAGAAATTTAAAAACGTTCTTACAATACTCTGACCAAATTTTCCCAAGTTGTAGCTATGAATCTTACAAACGTGTAGTTACGTTACCCGTGGTAGTAAAAAAAGTTATATTTCAGCCTCTTCAAGGCAAACAATTTTGAGAAAAAGCAATAAAAAAAGGAAAAACGGAGAAATAAAGATTTAACCAGTCTATAACGTT
>JAMKCH010082929.1:0-10405 GCA_023653785.1 Ophioderma brevispina
GGTCAGCTAGATTATCTTGCCAAATTGATTTCACAAAACGTAGATGTCGTCTTGGCGAGATAGATTATCTTGTCAAGTGCACTGACAGCTTATTAGTTTGGAACCAATTACTAACTTTTGCTAGTTCTTCATTAATAAGATCAAACTTATCTTCAATATTTTGGTGTGAGTCTGCAAACAAGACAAATTTAAGCATAGTAGTGTTATGACGTCTCGTGGATGTCAAAGGTCAGAAATACCTTTCAAACACAAATAAATGAGCCTTGTGCACAAGTGATTTGAATTTTATAACATAACAGGTTTAATGATTTTTAATCAATTTGGTTCAAGAATTTGGTATGTCCAAAACAAAATTACATATATAGTAAAATTACACACAATTTATAAGATTGATACTTAGAGTCCACTAATGTCCAACAGAAGCGTTGCAGTTCAACGATGATATGTCCCCACAGCGAAGACTTCAAAATGACAGTATGCAAAGTCACACTTATATATCCTCAGTTAATATTCCATTGGAATCTTCTCAGTCCTGAAGGTAACTTTTGTCCAGCAGTTAAGACGACAAGGTTGAATAAGTCCCTCGACGACACTAATATTCCACAGAAATAAAATCCAGGTATTATACCACCATCAGTCTGCCGCTAATGTCCTCATCCTCATTTAGGACCACAAACTGGACTCTCCTTTTGATTCCAAAACTGAAGTTCCTCTGGCTTAAAAGATGACAGCAGACAGTTCAGCTATCAAGCTCCGGTGGCATCCAAAATATAAATCCTGGCACAAATCTACCATTATTGTAGATTAAAACTAGCTATAACTATACGGTATAGCTCCTGGTTACAACTGCTGCCTGAGTCCTTCCAGTGACAAGTATATAACTATTCACAGCTAGATTCCCACTTTCCTAATACCTAAAAATAGGTATTACAACATTATCATGCATAAACATAACCTAGCACTGTCAAATCAGATTTCACATAAATTACATCATCTGCATTGCATCACCTAACATTTATAACAGGATGGGTAATCCCCATATTATGCAATATGTTTTGATCTCAAAACATAAACAAGTTGACTCAGTTTCTATGTTTAGCATTCCAGGGAATCCCACACACCTTGCTTGATGTAAATAACAGGTGCATTTTGCACAAACAACACTAGGGGAATTCCCCTTTCTCCTTTTTATAGTAAACAGAGTACTTTTCCCGTGAGAAATCTTTTCTCAAATAAAATTGAGAAAATAATATTTTTAATCCCAAAATTTGAGGGTAATATAACAGTAGACACATTTACAATATCATTAAAAAATGAATAAAAGAGGAACTAATATTGAGCCCCGTGGAAATCCACATAGTAT
Organism: Ophioderma brevispina; assembly: GCA_023653785.1. Lineage (NCBI taxonomy): Eukaryota > Metazoa > Echinodermata > Ophiuroidea > Amphilepidida > Ophiodermatidae > Ophioderma > Ophioderma brevispina. The sequence goes on from JAMKCH010082929.1 coordinate 1,364, forward strand.
TTCTTTATATTCTGATCGATATGAGTTAAAGCAAACACATTGTTGTCTATTTGTGAGATAACTTTCAAACCATTTCAATACAGTGCCTCTATATCCGTAGAATTCTAGTTTATACAATAAAATGTTATAATCAATTGTGTCAAAGGCTTTTAACAAGTCGAGGAATACGCCTGTTGTTTCATTATTTTCAACGGAATTACTAACTTTGTCAATAAAATCAAGAATAGCCATAAAAGTAGAATGGTTTGTTCTGAAGCCAACCTGTTTATCATTTAGTATTTTAAACTTATTGATGTAGTTAAAACACCTGAAGTGGTGTTGCTTGAAAGACGATTTTCTTTTTGGCTCTTGTAACCAAATCGTGAGTAGCATAAATATGACACAGTTACATATAAAATCGCTATAAAATAAGCTTTCCATTGGTATATAGCTCAATATATGCCGTCCGAGCAATGAGGATCACCTTTAAGCGCACAAAACAAGCTACGAAAATTCAGTTCCACAAGACACCATGTATGTTGATTTAAGACCTGTCAATTAGTGAAATACTAATGTTATGACAATTTACGTGAAATGAAAACAACCGCAAACAACTAAGGCGGGGCCAGGAACGGTGAAAATTTCCCCTCCTAGTCGAGCCCCACTTAGCCACACGAAAACATACAAAAAAGCAAATTGCGAAATTTTGCATTGATTTCATTAATTTTCCCAATCAGAAATTCACCCCCCCCCTGTTCTCGGGACCACCGCTGTTTAGTTGAGTATATCATTAAAATAACATGCGCCTTACCTTTTGTTTGCATGAAGTACATGATGCTGCGTAGCAAATATCAGCTCCAATATTTACGTCGCTGTCTCTGACCACATAAGAGGCACTGAAACGAATCAAATAATGAAGAGTTGACGATGATAAGAGTTTTAGAGGATCAAGGTAAACAGTGGAGTAGCGGCATAGAAATGTAATGTTTTATATCATCCCCTACTTGTGTCATTATTGTAATATTGAGTATATTTTACTTATATGGTTTACAGGGCCAGCAATAACTATAAGCCCTATTGGTTGTCCATTACTGGTCCTAGCATATCATATCCCTCACCTGTTGATTTTAGCACAGTTTTTCAATTGATACTTTATGTATTATTATTTAATATACTGTATTATTCATTTCTGTCAAGTACGATATGTTATGCTGAATAAATTGAATCTTGAATCTTGAGAGCACGGGAAAACATGCCCCTAATCGAAGTCGAATTCAATAAATTCCATTGATAAATTGCTGAAAACGACCGGTGCCCAAAACCCTAGTCCAAAAAGATAGGTCCCCCAATTAGAAGACTAACGATACGCCCATAATTCTTACCGATTTTGTAGAAAAATACTGTAATCATCCAATTGTACAAGCCGGTAATAATGGTAAAATATGTTATCGCAAGTCGTGTTATCTCTAATAGCAGCGTATTCCTTGCAATCCATTCCTGGACTAATATTGACCTGAAATGTGAGCAAGAACAAAACAAATTTAAAAAAACAAAAAAAAAACAAAGATCTACGCAACTGTGCCTTCATTATATAAGAACGATTCATAAACGTTTATTATGAGGGAAGAAATATGATTGGGCATGTATTGAAAATTTTCATTGCACGGTGCGTATGTTAATGAGCGTACGCTTCTTCTTCCTGCGTATGAAGCAGCAGCTAAATGTGCTGAATTTGGAGGAGCCAACTCACTGTTGATTGGTTAAGGCTTGAGAAGTCTATATCCACCGGTGAGCAAAAGGCAGGGCCCTCATTGAGAATGTGATCCGCAGTCTGTGAAGGAGAGCCACATTGGTAGATCCAACAAGGCGGCACAGGAGGTTATTCTTCGAAGATACCTACATACATACTGACTCGAGATGAGATGCTACCAATAAGTAAGCTGCCGATGAAGCTTCACTCCCAGATAAGTTTGTGTAGGATTGCATGGCAGGGGCGCTCCATTGAGGTTGATTTGAAGCTGGCGATGAGCCTCTTTGGTGTTAAGATGGAAGGCAGCAGTGGTGGTGGTCAGCTTGAGTCGCCAGGTCTTGAGATATGCTGCAAGTAGGGCCATATCTGCAGGAAGTGTACTTTCTACTTCAGTCCAGCTTCTGTCCGAGTGAAGAAGGGCAAGATCGTCGGCGTAGCCATATTGTCTAGATGTTGTATGAGGTAAATCGCTGATAAACAAGTTGAAAGCGTGGAAGCAAGTACTTGACCTTGTGGGATGGGCCGTTCCTCATACGACGCGCGCAGGGTCGACTGCTCTGCCCATCACCTGTCTTATGAACAAATCCCGGGGGCAGTCTTCATAGAAAAGGGGTATCATCCGTGTCCAAAATTCAGTAACAAAGGTATTTTTTTCAGGTCAGGCACGTTTACGTCCGTAACGTGAAAAGGTTCTAAAAATCACCAAAAATCAAAGAAAAAGGGTTATTATATTTTCTAAATGAGGGTCCAATATTCATTTCACATTCAGCATAAAAAAAAAATAAAAAAGTGTTCCGGAAGTCGTACTTGCCTTCAACCTGTGCTTTCAAATCCTTACATTTAGAAAAATTTTCCGCGCTAAACGCGCGGATAAGAAACCATACACGTGAATTTTAGTACAGGCCTATTGGTTTGAGATTGAGAAATAACAACTCTTTTGTGATTGCCTGATTCTGTCGCTATCATAAAAAAACAACCAACATTGTTCTATATCACTTAGGCCCTAGTGGAAACGGACTATGTTTGCAATTCACTCATAATTAATTTAAATGTCAGTCAAATCTAGGTTTTATTTTCTTAAATAACTTTTGGGACATAATTTGGGTACATACTTGCGCGGAGTCGGCAATTTTCATTCAGGGAAAATCTGATTTATCGCTTCGCTGCAAATGCGAAAAATAAGGTTTCGAAACTACGTTTCTCTAAATGCGAATCTCCTATGCGAAACCTATATTTTACTGTTTATACCGTCGATCATGGCCTATATGCATTTTAAGTTAACCACTTTACAAATCAATTTGTTTTTAATCAAATTTATATGGAGAAAATTGTTCGGAAAGCAAACCTTGCTTGGGTTTGGGGTTCCGCACGTTCGCGCGAGAGAGAACGGCAACCCCCTCCCGCGCCATTTACGATATGAATTCTCTGTGACACCTTAACCCATCAAGTCTGTTTTACTTCTATAAGAAAGCCCATTTATCATACCTATATTTTGCTAAAGCGAATCACTACCAATTTCAAAATTTTTCTATCAATTCGCATTAAAATTTTCGTTTGGAAATTGAGATTTCATGGACCCCCGCCCCCCCCCCCCACACGCAGCATCTCTTGCAATGTCGACTTTTAAGATATCGACTTGTTGTGCCGCCGTCCTGAGAACTGTTGGATACGCCCCTGCTCTAAACTGCATTTCCTATCCTCTTTAAATACCTTTCCTCGGATATATCCGGGCTTATAAAATTAACTTTCTCCCTTTCTCATCATATTTTCTGAATACACCAAGCTCAGACAAGCCTCTCTGGTGTCAAAAAATACACTGAAAGAATATGGTTGGTTTTTTTTACGTATAAAGGGTAATATTGCATCATTACTGCTTAGGGTATGGAAGAAAGACAAATACTTGTTTAGGGTAATGCAACATTGTGCTACTGATACTTGGTTAGGGGCGCAAATTCATCAGTACTTGTTTAGGGTAGCTTATTGCGCTGCTAATACGTATTTAGGGTGAAAAATCAATCTTCCAAAATACGTATTTTAGGGTGCTTTTTGGTGATTGCTTGGACACGGATGATACCACCACCCGCCTTTGTCTTGAAAAGTGGCCCACCCCCCCCGCCCCGGGGGAACAAAGCTACGGTTTGCAAAAGCTTTTACATTAGGAATTGCTTACAAAGTGACAATCCGGGATGGTCCTGAGAAGCTTGAGTGTGCATCAGCCCTGGTGCCACACGTGTCATATGCTGCAGTACGAGGTCCACCAAGATGACGCCTTCCTTATGACGCTTTTTTCAAGGTCTGCCTCAATATCATTTGTGAGTTTTACATCTGATTGACAGTGCTGCTGCCGGCCACACAGCGAAATCCTGCTTTTTCGTCAGCCGGCCTCTCAAGGAGTTTGAAGGAAACTACACATTAGGGATATGGGGCGGTAATGTTCTTGGGGTTTGTCAGCAAGGCTTGATTGGTTGGGGTAGTGCATGATGTAAAAACCCCTCCTCCAGAATCTTTGTAAGGACTGTCCGGTAAGGCAACAGTGTGGGACTCCTTGATTCATTTAGACAATCGTGGGCCTCGGTATATGACTTTGCCATTTGGTCTAATCCAATTGGTCTAATCCATCTGGTCTAATATTCCATTTGGTCTAATATTCATCTGGTGTAATATCAATTGGTCTAATACCCAATATCCATCTGGTCTAACATCCATCTAGTCAATATCCATTTGTTCTATATCCATTTGGGTCTAATATTTATCTAGTCTAATATTTTTCATTTGGTCTAAAATGGATATTAGATATTCTGGGTGTTAGATAAATTGGATGTTAGCTAAATTGTTCTTAAACAAATGGGTATTGCATAGATATGGGTTTTATAGACTTATTGAAGTAAGACCAAATGTGGCTATTCACGCAAATGGCTATTAGACCAAATGGGATTAGATCAAAATGGCAAATAAACCATTCACCTAGCGACGGGGCAGACGTGATCTGGAAGCTTTACCAGAAAGGTGGCGGAAAAGGCTTTTTATTCCATCGCTTTATCACCCGGAGCTAGCACCCACATTTGTACACATCTCAGTACAAAAGGTTTGAGGGATTAAATATGTTGACATGACTGTACAGGAGCCCCTGAAACGTGATCTTAAGTGCTGCAATGGTGCCTTAAGGAGAGGGGGCCAAAACAAAAGTTTTTACAGGGGTATAGTTGTAAATCGATCCAATCATGTTGAAAGAAGCAACTATGTTATGTGTTTTATAAAACCATAAGGATTCAGAAAAGGTATAGTTTGTAATATGTACATACACAGGGCCGAAAGTTTAGAGTTATAGGCCCTAAAACAGCAAAAAGCAATAGAAAGGGTCATTTCAGTTGTACAGGGGTCAAATTTAAAGTTGCTTCCGATTTGAAAAAAATGTTGCAAATTAATTGGGGAGCTCATAGGATAAATTTAAGTAAAGTTTTTGGGTGCTCAAATGCTTTGCTAAAGAAGTAAGGGGGTAACAAGATCAAGCCCCATTGAATGCATGGACGTTGAACTTCTGTCCCCCTACATCGGGAACTAGCATTTAAGACAGTCAAAACTATCCTTATTTTAATCATAGGAACTCCACGCACTAATTTTGCACCATTTTTAATCCAAATCGGAGCAACTTTTAAAATTTGACCCCTGAACAACTGAACTGACCCTTATTGATTTTTGCTGTTTTTATCCTATAACTCGGAAACTTGAGGCTGTACATATACGAACTATACTTTTCTGAATCCTTATGTTAGCACATAATATGGGTGTGCTTTTCAACATGATTGGATCAATTTCCAAATTTGACCCCTGTACAAACTTTGTTTTGACCCCCAGCTCCTTAAGGCACCACTTGCGGCACTTAAGATCACGTTTCAGGGGTTCCGGTCAGTCTGTCAACTTATTTATCAGTCAAACCTTTTTTACTTGAGATGTGTTACAATGGTTGTGCTAGCTCCAGGGGGGCCCTTTTATTTATGGTTTGTAACTACGGATCGGACACCAACGACTCTGTATTGCTGACCTATACCCACTGGCGATGCAAATTGTGTAAACGTTTTTTCTATGGAGTGTGACTGCGCACTATGATATGCGATTTATTCCGTATTGAATACGTGCTACACAATTGGCACTCGACTACCCTCTAAACGTTTTCAATACTCTAGCAACTTTCCCTTTTCAAACGTGCCATGGTTCTCATGAGAACTAATTCCCCCAGTTAAGGATGTTGCATGAAGTGCTTTAAAACTCAGCATTCTGTGATGACCCATTTGTTGAGAGCTCCGTCTAAGATACTGCGAGGGCTACAAGTTAATTAATTTGAATTAATCTATACCGATATGATTGGGGCAAACGCCATTGGTTGCTGAAGGCGCCATTCAAATCAAACAACCAACCAACCGTTGTGGCATTCAGCACGACAAGACTTATGTTGTCCTCGTTACTATCTCTCCTTGCTTTCAAGGAGGTGGTTTGAGTTATGCATGCGGTCTTATGCGATTAATCTAGTTCCCCAAAAACACCGATCCTCTATGTATTTTCGTTGGTTTTTTAAGTGGCAGAGCAACTTCCCCCGCTGAACCACTACCAGAACAGCCTGTCTGCAAAAAAATGGTAGCAATCAAAAATCGTTATTTTTTTTCAATTTTATATCTCAACATAAGAAGTCGTTTTGGTACATCAGATTAAAGAGAAAAGACCAGACTTTCCTTCCAGGATTTTTGTTTTATTCTCCTTGCTTGTTTCATCGAGAGATAACTCCAGTTTACTGGCGGAACACAAAAAAAAAAAAGAGTTTGCGGCCACTTTCTGGTTTGAGTGAACCGGTGTAGAAATGTTTAAACATAAGTTTTCACACTTGAACAGATATGAAAGTCTTTAAAAAGGATTATCTTCATAAAGAAACTCTTAAGATACGTAAAAACAGTTTACGTAATGGTGGAATTATGATCAGTAAGTTCTGGATTTAAGATAACGTGAAATAACATTCGACATACTGTTGTTTGTTAGAAGAGAACCGTGAGCGTACAGCAACCTGGAGGAGAGAGTTTTTATGGTCTTGAAGTATCATGAAACGCAAATTCCTACCAACACTTTGATACTTTGCTTCCAAATTCAAACTTCAACAATTAGTAAATGCACAAAGATAGTGCAATATTTTTAAACTATTTCTTTGGATATGGGGTATTTATTTTGGTTGCAATCACATTCCTTCTGGCTTGATTTTAACCGGGGATTTTAACAGATACCAATTTTGTAATAAATTCAAAGCTCCGTTTCATTGACGTGCAATAAATATGTTTCTTGTTTATTATTTATGAAAAGAAGATATTTATCATTGACCTGATTATGTTGACTATTAAAACTTGTGTCGATAAAACTAGACTTCCCTTGTTTACTTTAATCTGTGCATTGTTTCTTTTTGTCAAGTTGTAATCTTTTGTGAGCTTCAAGACAACATGGCATAACTGGGCGAAACAACTCTGCCCATGCAAAAAAGTGGCACAAAATCGATTTTGGTATATCGTACTCAATTGCTTATATCTCTGGATTGACAAAAGCAAATAACATGAAACAAACACCATTGGAAAGCCTGGTCTTTGTTTTTTAATATCATGCCAAGTAAGATTGACTTATTTTGAATTTTCATATTTAACCAATTTGTTTTCTGATTGTACCACTTTTTTGAGACAGGCTGTATAGTGCAAAAATAGTGGGCAGTACAAAAAAATATATAATAATGAAACGAAATAGGGCTAGACGTATATTAACACATACACTTCTAGTACTAGCGTCTTTTGTTGTTATCCATTGTTTTCCCGTGCGGTCTACTACGAATCGGGTTCGAGAAGGCTACTGGGCTGTTATTTTTTTGAATAACAGCTCTAGAGCTTGTTATTTTTTAAAAAACATGCACACTCGGAAGCTGAAATCACAACTCATAATTCTAATCAGTATTCATAGCAACCATTTTGCTAATTTTGTTAATATCCACTTCCTGCTTGAGGGGCTCTTTTAGCGCAAATACCGCTAATAAGCCTAATGTATTAGCATTCATTGTCAACCATTTCGCTAATTTTGTTAAACTCCTCTTCCTACTAGAGAGGCGCTCTATTAGCGCTAATAGGGCTAATGATGCTAATTAGCACTCATTAGGAACTATTTCCCTAATTTGGTTAATCGTTCTACTAGAGAGGGCGCTATTAGCACTAATAACGCTAAATAGCATTCATTATCAGCCATTTCGCTAATTTTGATAGTCTCCATCTAGAGAGGCGCGCTAACAATGATAATAGCGTTAATAACGCTAATTAGCATTCATTAGCAACCGTTTCTCTTTAGATAGAGTTAATAGAGTTATAGGTTTAGGGTTAGGCTTAGGGTTTGGGGTTAGGGTTGGATTTACTGTAAGGGTTAGGGGTTAGGACTAGGGTTAGGGTAATTAAAATCAGAATTACTAGCGATGCCATTGCTAATAATACTTATTAACGCTAATAACGCTATTAGCGCTAATTCAAATGCTAATAATTGTAATACGCGATTAGTGCTACTAGCACTGGTAGAAGACATTAGCAAAATGAGCGATAAAACACAATTAGCTTCATTTACGCTAGTCCTTGATATTAGCGAGATTTGTGCTAATGATTGCTATTACCAATATATTAACGTTAAATAACACCTTTCCTAGGACTTTGAATATTTAATTTGGGCACAATAGCAAATAATACGCTATAAGTGGTAATGACAATTAGCGTTACTTGCGCTAATCCTTGATATTAGCGATAATAGAAAAATCTGTGCTAGTGATCGCCATTAGCGGTATTAGACCTATTAGCGCTATGAGGGCCCTTTCCTAGGACTTGGAATATTTATTTTAGCATAGTATTAGTCCTTAGTATTAGCGATAACAGCGAGAAATATGCTAATGGCAAATAACATGTTATAAAAAGTGGAATAACGCGATAAGCATTAATTGCGACAGTCCTTAATATTAGTGATAACGGCGAAATCTGTGCTAATAAAAAATAACACGCTATAAAGTGGAAACAATACAATTAACATTGCTTGCGCTAGTCCTTAATATTAGCGATATTAGCGCTAATAGTGCTGGTCTTTAGGAATGTCAGAATAAGTACTACACACGATAACATTGCTTATAATTCTAATTAACGTAATTAGCGCTAATTTATTTATAACATTCGGCATTCGCCAGGCAGAACCCAATATTGCTACATGTATTATATTCAAGGGACGATATTAGTATGGTTTACGCTAGTTGATGCTAATAGTGCAAC
>JAMKCH010082931.1:0-29735 GCA_023653785.1 Ophioderma brevispina
GTGGTGATATAATCATGTTTTTGGGCACCATTGGTACGGTTTCATCACCCTCTACAGGATCCAAAGGACCGGAAATAAAAATCAAAAAAGTTTAAAAGGGCTAAAATTGAGAAGTGGTAAGCCAAGATTGCATGACGAATATCTTAGGTTACTGTACCATAAATTGGGCTAGAATTGTACCAAGCAAATGGTGAAGTCCACCAACCCCATCAAAAGTTGCAAACACGCGATGGTGAAATGTTAATCTAAGTGGCCCAAATGAAAAAGAAACACAAACAATACACTTCATGTGTTTACTTACCAGCTTCTTCTCTTTAAACAACTTGTGCTAAGTTCCCTGTATTGATTGCTCTAGTCCCCTTTCTTGCCCTTATTTCTCTTCTTACTACTTACGAGTGACGGCTGCAAGATTTCTGCCAATTAAACAAAAAAAACAAGAAATGACAACCTTACTGTTGAGGGATACAAACACCTGCAAAACCTTGTCTTACCAAAGTGGTAAATTAATCCAGCTTCCCAAAGGTAGTCCAAATCATCAAATTTTATGTGATCAAAACATGAGTCAGAATCACAAGTCTGTTACACACACACCTCCTTTCACCTGAGCCAACTTTAAATTAATCTTTGATACATCATACCCCTGTAACTCAGAATGTAATGGATCACATCATCATCCACCAACCATCATCCATCCTCCTCCACTCACCCATCACCCTCCCCACCCACCAGCCCACCCACCGACCACCACCACCGAGGGGGATCCTCACTCCTCCTCCTCCTCATCCTCTCCTTCTCCCTCAACCATCACCATCACTCCTCCGCCTCCTCCTCCTCCTCATCATCAACATCACCATCAGCAGCAGCAGCAGCCCTACAGAATGTTGTCGGAAGCAGCTGACACCACTGTTGGAAGCGGCTGAGACAAATCGGTACCATCAGGTTGCCTTATCCTTCATGAGTTGCTGGATTCCACTTGCCTGCCAGTCCAATATCTTAGCAATGACATCGGGAAGTAAGTTTCCTCCTGCCCGGCTAGGTTTTTCCTTCCTCCCAGGTGGGGTGTCCAGAAACCAAATTGGGAGATAGGTTGGTCATTTGTCCACAAGCCGTGTACTGGCAAACTTGAGAACGTCTCTTTTTATTGGTTTCTGATAGGAGTGGTAATTCTCCATATACAATTATCTCACACAGGTGTTTGGCAAGCCTTATATTTATTATGTATAGGAAAAGGCATTAGTTGGAGTGCCATTTCAGGGATATATTGCATAACTTGGAGGCATTAATAAATTAACATATGCATTAGCTGGGCCCGCTTATCCATCTATTACTTTATTAATGAATGCCTCCAAGCATGCAATTAAATCCCCGAATCCCGCCCCTAATGCCTTATCTGTCATAAACCACCTGAGTCATTATTTTAATACACATCAAAACCTCAATCAATTATTAATACTCTTTTTCAGATTAATTTTTGGATAACTTTACAAATTTATAACCTAGGAATATCGTAGTTCTACGAACTTTCCACAACCCTGGGTTGACGACTGGCATAAAGCAGCAAGTATTGGGAGAGAGGTGTGAAGTTATACAATGTAAGTAATTGATTTTGCAATTTCGATGTGTAACCTAACCACCTCCAACCTACACGGGTGTTCTCAGAAAGAACTTACCCTCCCAGCAACGGCAAATTTTACTTAATCAATTTTTATATTATCCTTGTTTAGCCTTTTAATTATGAAAGTATGCAATTGAAATGAACATATGCGTGACACAACGAAAGAAAACAGTGAAAAAATAACCACACAATGACTATTTCCCTAAAATGATGCAAACGCTACTTTGTCCCACGGCTTAGCATTAGCAGAGGAACCTGGATGCAAATTTATCCCCTACATAAAAATGTTTTAAGAACCCTCCTGGCCAATAATACTCACTCAACCTCTCAATTCCAGGTCCATTGCTAGGTTTTTAATTTATTGTTAAGTTTTCTACGCACTGCAACATTATTTGCGGCTGATTGTCCAGTTCTTTGACGACAATATCTCTCTCCTTGCCCTTTTACAAGAGTCCCTTGCCATGCACCAGATTTTTTTCTCTGTCTGCTCCCCTTAATTGCTATCTTACTTGGAACCCTACACTACATTGAGGAAAACCGTTTACCCATTCACGATCAACGATGGTCCTTTAACCAAGATCAGTTTCCAGTAGAATAAATTCCGATTGTAGGACCCACGCGCCAATGCCATTCTTGTGAACTTTTTAAGTGTGCTTTGATTACCCAAATTCATATTTGCATTATGATGCATCCTAAAGACGCGAATATTCATTAAGAACTTTTGATTGAGTAATCCCCGTAAGTATGGTCATTTCAAACTAAACCCGTCAATAAAAGATGTGGATGAGAAACGTAACTCTGATAACTGCGTGATGTATTAATTATGATAATACAACATTAAAGCTTTATAGAAAAGACCCCTGGGTGGGTGATAAGAAATCATGTTTTGGCACCATTGGTAGGTTTCATCACATCACCGCTCTACAGGATACAAAGGACATGAAATAAAAATAAAAAAGTTAAAAGGGCCTAAACTGAATAAGTGGTAAGCCAGAAATTGCATGAAGAATCATGCTTAGAGGGTTAAATTACCAATGAAATTGGCTAGAATTGTACCAAATCAAATTGGAAGTCCACCCCATAAATTTGCACAAGCGATGTTGAACAATGTTAAGTCTAGTGCCAAAAAAAAAAACTGAAAAAGAAACACAAAACTTTACACTTCATGTTTACTTACCAGCTTCTTTAACACTTGTGCTAAGTTCCTGTATATGATTGCTCAGTCTTCTTGCCTTAAATTTCCTCTTCTTTGACGACTTTACGAGTAACGGCTGCAGAATGTCTTAATTAAACAAAAGATGACAAACCTTACTGTGGGAGGATACAAACACTGGCACCTTGTCTTACCAAAGTGGTAAATTAATCCATATTCCAAAGGTAGTCCCAAATCATCAAATGTGTTGATTCAAAAAACTGAGTGCAGAATCACCAGTCTGTTACAAACACCCACACCTCCTTTCATCTGAGCCAACTTAAAATATCTTAATACATCATAATCCTGTAACTCAGAATGTAATGGATGTCATCACCATCATCAACCACCATCACCATCCTCCTCCTCACCCATCACCCGTCCCATCACCCACCCACCACCCACCCCCCCACCAAACCACCCCATCCTCACTGGTGCCGGAATGCCTCACGTGCGCTCCTGCCTCATCCTCAAACTCACTTCTCCTCCCCCCTCCCCCTCCGACCCCGTACCACACTGCCTCCTACCGGTCCTCCTCCATCCCTCCGGGTGTCACAGTCGGACGCACCATCAGCAGAGCAGCAGCAGCAGCCGACAGAATGGTTGTCGTAAGAAGCTGAGACAAAATGTTGGAAGCGGCTGAGACAAATCGGTACCATCAGGTTGCCCGTATCCGTCATGAGTTGCTGGATTCCACTGTTTCTTGCCTGCATTCCAATATCTTATCAATGACCCATCGGTGAAGGTACGTTTTCGTCGCGCCTACATTCTATTTTTAGTTGCCCCTGCCCTCGTATAGGGTGGCTTTGCTCACTGTCAAGGGAGACACGTCCCGAGAGCCCCCTTTTGCTGTACTGTATTTAATTGGGTTTTGGGGCGATGTGTTTCCCACCGAAAAGTGGGATATAATGGTCATAGAGATATCGCCAGGACAAAGTCTAGATGAGGGTTGGCAAACTGGAGACTTCTCTTTTTATTGGTTTTCTGATAGGAGTGGTACATCTCCATATACCATATATCACAGGTGTTTGAAAGTCTTATTTTATTATATGTTAGGGAAAAGGCATTAGTGGAGTTCATTCATGAGGGATATCATTTGAACTGGAGGCATGTATAAATTAACATATGCCTTAAGCGGGGCCCGCTTACGCATATTTAACTTTTTAATGCGCTCCAAGCATGATTATTCCCCAATTCACTCCACTAATGCCTTATCTGTCAGTAAACCACCTTAGCATTTAGTTTATACCACTCAAAACATAAATACATTAATTAATAACTCTTTTTCAGATATATTTTGGATAACTTTTACAAATTTATAAACTAGAAATATCGTAGTTCTACGAACGTTCCACAACACTGGGTTGACTGGCATTAAGCAGCAATAGTGGGGGAGAGAAGTTGTGAAAAGTTATACAATTAGTATTATTAAATTTCTTGTTTACCAAAGCTCAACAATCATGGTGGTCTCAGAAATAACAGTTACCCTCCAGAAAATGCCAAATTTTTACTTAATCAATTTTTATCCTTGTTTTAGCTTTATATTATGAAAAGTATGCACTTTAATGAACATATTGTGAAAACAATAAAGAAAACAGTGAAAAAATAACCAAACAATTAACTATTTTCCCTTCCCTAAATGAATGCAAACCTACTTTGTCCACAGCTACCTATAGCAGAGGAAAACCATGGATCAAATAATCCCCGTACATAAAAATGTTTAAGGACCCTCCTGCCCAATAATACTCTCAAATTTCAAGGTTCCTTGCTGGTTTTAGAGTTTTATTGTGCAGTTCTCTACGCACTGCAACATTATTTGCGGCTGATTGTCCTGTTCTTTTGACGACATACTCTCGGTCCTTGCAAAAACCTTTTAGAAGTCTTTGCCAATTCACCACCATATTTTTTTTACTGTGTTTCATTAGCCTTGGAGATTTAAAAATTTGCAGTTTGGTGCTGGCTTCGTTGCCCCGGTAGGGTGGCGGGCGGGGGCACCTGTTCATACTCGGTTACCAGGGTTGCACCTCAGGGATATTCCTATGTGTGCGCAGCGAAGGAGCTCAGCCTTTGCGGCCCCCCGTTGGGTCGGGAGCTCTCCCCCCCTGTCACACCCGCTGCCGCCTGTCACATTTTCCCCCACGCCCCCCCACCCTCCACCCCCCGCCCCACCCCCCAACTCCCCGCCACCCCCGCCCCCCCCGAGCCTTCGCACACCACGCAGCAAACCATCGCCCCCCCAAACTCCCCCAACCATTACTCCTCGATTTTTCCTTCTCCTCACTTCCCTGGGTTTTCGATAGTCTATCAAGCCCACTCTGCAGTCGAGTGCGTCGCCTCTAGAAAAATAGGCCCATGTCACCTGGTTTCTGCCGAAATATGGAATGTTGTACAACCGAGCGTCGCGACTGAAGGGTTTCATGGCTTTAGCATATGGGCGTCACTCCGACCTAACCATGCCCGCTGCGGGCCGCTTAGCCTCTTGGTTACCTTCTGCCTTTTCTCTTTTTTCTTTCCATTGTTATCGAGCTTTACTTTCCCTAACTTCTAGAAGTGAAAGTCCCCTTATGTTCCTCCCCCCTCCATAAACCTATCCCGTTATTGAAGTCCTTTTTTTTTTTCGTTCCTTCCTTCTATAGTTTGGCCACCCCATAGGTCGACTTCCCATCGATTGCTTGTCCCGCAGTGTGGTCTGTTCAGCCTTCCGCTGCACCGCAATCCTCCACGCTGTGGCACCGGCGACGTTGCCCGAATCACTTATCTTCCTCTTACATTCTGTTTAAAAATCTTCCTTCAACGTTTTTTGCCCCCCCTAGTGTTTTTTTCCTGCCTACTGTTCTGGCCCCTCTTTCATCTTTTTTTTCTTCTTTTCCCCATTTTGTCTTTCTTGTTTTCCCCTCTGTTTCCTAAAATTTACATATTTTCCATAATGTAAAGCAAAACGATGGATAAGAATTGATTTAAGTAAGCAAAAATTACCGTTTCTGGAGGGTACCGGTCCTTTCTTGAGACACCTGTAAGCTTTTAACTTTTGATATAATTGCCATTATTACAATTGAACTTATGCGAGTTACTGCATTAGTGCAATACTTCCTTTACCAAATCGGCTTTTGATGAATAAGCCCAAGGGATTTGCATGCACGAAATTATTTTCATTAAGTTCTTGATTGTAATCGCAATCTTTGTATATGTCAAATCGAATGGCGGGGCTATTAACACACACGACATATTGTTAAATAGACAATTGTAGGAACTACTGACATTCCGTTAAAGTTGCCTTTTGTTTTAATCACCATCTACACAACCGATTTCTATTTGTAATTATTCGTTACTTTCCTTTCTTTGTCAATCTGAAATTTCTTTCCCCTTCCCCATTCTTAAATTAAAGCCACAGTACCTGGGAGTTTTTGGTAATGAACGTTCTTCCTGTCCTTGGGTAATTAATTCAATTACCATGGCAAGTGGACCTTTTTTCAAAGCGCTTTCGACCACCATTCATCACACTCGAGGGGGAAGTAAAATCATGCGTGCTTTCGTGCAATTATTAAATTCATATTGGTTAATAATGCACGCTTGATAATCACCGCATACCCCTCATATGCAAGCGCATGCATATTTGAAACGGGTCATAATGCACGCATGCATATTCAAAATCCGGGTCATAATGCATGCATGCATAGATTGAGGTAAGCTCTGTTGTGGTCATACGAACACATATGTCCGTCTAATTCTACTTGAATTACACCTCTCCCACATCACGTCCGCCTCCCGCCTACTCGCCCTCACCGTTTCTCCCAGTAATTTTGTTGTCGGGTCTCCTTTAAGGCCCCCTCAACGTCCTCCGCCCCCCAACACCCCTCCTCCCTTTCCCCACCCCATTTTGGCCACCCTTCCTCCTCAAGTGAGCTGCTTTTCTATTCCACGAAACTACAATCCTGTGGTAATTGGACCAAAATGTCATTGTGGGGCAATATGATTTTTCATAAAAATCTGTGTTTAACCCACTTTCATGGAAAATAGATATATAGAGGGTTTTTAAAATACAAAATTGTAGCCCTTTGTAGGCCTATTGGCAAGATATTCCACAATTGATTTTTTATTCTGAGTTAATAGCTCTTGCATGTCCTCTAGGTCTATATCAGTTGTCAAAATTTGTGTCGCCCTTGCTTACAAAATCGCTCTAACAATAAAAGAGGCATTTTGCAATGGGGCCAACACTGTGCCTGTAACTCTCACAATGTAATTGATAGGTATTTTGATGAAAGACCACGCTCTTCAAAATGCAGACACAACGCAGGGTGCAAGTGCGATTATATCGACTAGATCTGAGCAACCTGTGTATAGGATTGGCCCCATGTTAGTAATCCTCTTTCAATTGATTTATCTTGGCACTAAGATACTTAAAGACTTCCGACTCATTTTCTTGATTATATCACCCATAAATCAAGTTAACTACCTTCTGGTGCGGAATCAATATGAGAATAATGCATCTACCTTCAGGATCACATTAGTTGTTTTAATACCTTCAGTGCGGATCAAATGAGTAGGGGTTCTACCTCAGTTCGAGGATCAAACGAGTAGGACGACTTGTTGAATGAGTAATTTTGCCCAAGTGAGTAGGTTACCACTACCTTCCTTGCAGGAAATCACATGACTATGTGGACTTCCTTTAGTGGCAGGATCAAATGAGTGGTTGATAACCTTCAGTGCATGATCAAATGAGGTGGTTGGCTACCTTTTAGTTCAGGATCAAATGAGTAGATTGACTACCTTAATTGCAGTATAAATAAGTAGGTACTACCTCAGTGCAGGATCAAATGAGTCACTTGAACCACCTTTGGTGTAGGATCAAATGAGTAGTTGACTTCCTTTGGTGCAGGATCAAATGAGTAGGTTGACTACTTTCGTGAAGGATCAAATGAGTAGGTTGACTACCTTCAGTGCAAAGTGCCGGATTCAAATGAGTAGGTTACTACCTTCAAAATCAAAACCTTCAAAAAAAGAATTCAAAGACCTTCAGTTGCAGGATCAAATGAGTAGGATGACTGACCTTCAGTGCAGATCAAATGAGTAGGTTGACTACCTTCAGTGCAGATCACATGAGTAGGTTGACCTTCCTTTAGTTCAGGATCAAATGAGTAGGTTGACTACCTTCAGTGAAGGATCAATGAGTAGGTTTTTTTGACTTCCTGTAAGTGTAGGATCAAATGAGTAGGTTGACTACCTTCAGTGTATGATCAAATGAGTCGGTTGACTTTTCCTGTAGTGCAGGATAAATGAGTAGATTGACACCTTCATGCAGGATCAAATGAGTAGGTTGACTTCCTTTAGTGCCGATCAATGATAGGTTAACTACCTTTCAGTGAAGATCAAATGAGTAGGTTGACTACCTTGAGTGTTAGATCAAATGAGTAGGTTGACTACCTTCAGTGCAGATCAAATGAGTAGTTGACTTCCTTTGGTGCAGGATCAAATGAGTAGGTTGACTACCTTCAGTGCAGGATCAAATGAGTATGTTGACTTCCTCCTGTAGTGTAGGATCAAATGAGTAGGTGACTACTTCATGTAGGATCAATGAGTAGGTTGACTTTCCTTCAAGTGCAGGATCAAATGATAGGTTGACTTCCTGTAGTTGTAGAATCAATGAAGTAAGGTTTTACTACCTTCAGTCAGGATCAAATTAGTAGGTTGACTTCCTGTAGTGCAGATCAAATGAGTAGGTTGACTACCTTCAGTGCAGATCAAAGGAGTAGGTTGACTTCCTTTAGTGCAAGATCAAATGAGTAGGTTGACTACCTGTAGTGCAGGGATCAAATGAGGAGGTTTGACTACCTTTAGTTCAGGATCAAATGAGTAGTTGCACTCCTAGTGAGGATCAAATGAGTAGGTTGATGACTTCTGTTAGTGCAGGATCAAATGAGTAGGTTGACTACTTCAGTGCAGGATCAAATGAGTAGGTTGACTTCCTGTAGTGTAAGGGATCAATGAGTAGTTTACTACCAACTACCTTCAGTGTAGTGATCAATGATAGGTTTAACACCTCAAGTGCAGGATCAAATGAAGGTTTTCTGACTTCCTTTAGTGCAGGATCCATGATTAGGTTGACTTCCTTCAGTGCAGGATCACTGATTAGTTTGACTTCCACTGTAGTTGTAGGATCAAATGATTATGTTAACTACCTCAAGTGCAGGATCAAATGATAGGTTGACTCCTGTAGTGCAGGTCAAATGAGTAGGTTGACTACCTTCAGGGCAGATCAAATGAGTAGGTTGACTTCCTTTTGTCGGACAATGAGTAGGTTTACTTCCTTTAGTTCAGGATCAAATGAGTAGGTTGACTACCTTAGTGCAAGGATCAAATGATTAGGTTTGACTTTCCTTTAGTGCAGGCTCAATGACTTCGGTGATTCCTGTAGTGCAGGTCAAATGAGTAGGTTGACTACCTTTATCTAACATATGTGATATCATCTCATCTGGAAAGCTTAGTTCATTATCTTAATTCGCTGCAAGATCATCACAATCGGTTAGTTATAAGACCCTAGTTACAGTCTTTTGAATCAAGCAGTCGGTTTTCTGCACTGTCAACGGATCACAATTTGCTTAGTGTGTAGCAAGCTCCGGTTTTCATGCAAATTGTTAATCCGTGGAATGGTGAAAACCGACTACTTGATTCCAAAGACTGTTGCCTCTGCTATACTCAACCGATTTGAATTATTCTTTGCAGCAATTAAAGATAACGAACTAGGCTTACCTCCGTTAATCTCATTCATATGTTATTATAATTATTTCAAACTCAAAATGGCGGACCAATCGGGTCAATTTTTTTTTGACTACCCTGTAGAACATTTTTAACTTTTCCCTAATAATACCTCCTTTCCCTTTCTGTCATTTTACATTTCCCTCTGTACAATGTAATTTTTAATATTTGATTACAGGTGGGTGCCCAATCATGTCATTTTTCATGTTTCCTCTCTCATTTTTAAGCATATCACTAAAAACAGTGATTACAACTTTTGAGTTAAATCAGTTCCTTGGCCTTCAATTTCACTGGCCGTATGAGAAAAATAGAATTTTCCTCTAATAATAAAGGCCATAACCAGTGATCCACCCCCGAAAAGAAGTCCAAATATTTAAAATTTGGCAGGAATAGCTTAAAAAAGTGTACGGATATAACTCTGTAGATTCTCAAAGTTATTTGTTCCAACTGAAAAACTAATATAAAAGTTAGAAACAAACAGTATTTCTCCCATTCAATTATGTGTTATATAAAGTCCTCTGTAATGGACAGTAAATGACTAATTATTTAGATTTTGTCCTTTTTAGGCTGCTTTTGGTCTATCTCATTTGTAGGTTATGTTAGGGCACCTATACTTGTTAGAGAGCTGCAAAATCAGATTTTTTTTTGATTTTCTGTTTTAGGCAAATCACTGATAGTGCCTATAAAATCTAATTCTGATGATTAAATTGGGTTGGGACAAGGTTGTCGATCAGGTCCACCCACCTTTACTAATATACAATTCACTTATGTTCCATACCTCATAGAGTTTGTAGAAACCATAGATACCCACTGCATGACGACAGCCCCGGGCTGCATAGTCCCTCCATGTCTCAAATCTGGACTTCACTACGGTGGAGGCGGTTGGCTGTAGTTACTTGTTAGGAAAAAAATAAATGTCATTCACAGACGTACAATTACAACATCCAGTGTTTCCCAACAGGACTTCACCATTTGGGTTGACATGCATGGATTTTCACCTGGCAATATTGGTTGACACCCAGAGGGTGTTTTGAGTCAATCCCACAATGCACATTTTTTTGGGGGAAGTTTTCAACAACTCAATAGGTCAACATATCCCCTAAAAATCCTATTCCTAACACTAAAAACAACTTTATGCTTCATTTTGTCCCCACAGTGTTAGTACTCTTAGTTCATTATCATGCCAAAAATCCCTATCTTTCGGTTCTTAAACTTTTGGAACACTTTTTTAATCCCTAAGTACTGACATGTGTTTATACAGTACGTATAGGCACATTGCTATGCATCATGGATTGATTCAACACCCTCTAGTTTAAACTATGCTGGTGGAGATCTAGTGAAAAATTCTTACAAGCATTTTATTTTCTCTTGACTGAACTTTGTGGTACAAACATTACAATCCATTGACTAAAACTGCATGTTTCTGTAAATGTGTGTAAAGTGTTACACACCTCCTGTACATTTCATATCTACCACATGATAGGTCACTTGACCTAATGGATCAAGCCAGGGATTTTAGTTTAATGGTTTCGGGTTTGAGTCCTGGGGGGGTTCGGTATCATTTCGTTGAGTCTGTTTTTTGTTTGTGTCACCACACCATTAAAGGACACAAAAAGCATTTTTCTAGGCCATCGCCAATCAATTCTGTACACTTATGCTGAAGATTGGTTCTTTCTTAGAACAAATCTATTCCGTTTTTGCCGATACTGCTTCTCAAAACCGCATTATACTGACCACTATTATCCTAAATCCTGAAATATTTACTTTCAACATCTGTTATAATAAGTATTCTCCGCTTCTCCTTTGTTATGTTATGTTAATTTGGGTGCTATTACCTTTGCGAATATAAAGTTTATGACTGAAACCCCAAAATCAAATTACTTTGTTTTAGATTTCACTCATACAGAGTTAAGACACAACTCCTTTATCACTTAATTGAAGCCCAACTTCCCCAACCCCCATCATCAATGTTGGGGGATTTGGCAAGACTGCTGCTGATGTCCCCCCATTCAACATTGGTTGGGGGAATGGGGGAACAGTTTTTTCTGAAATTGGGTTCCAAAGGTGTTTCCACAAATTATTTCCAATCCGTAGATTATGCCTTGAAACTTTTGCCAAAATGCACACTTATAAAGTCCTGTAGCTATCTCTATATCTTTGCCTATCTTTATCTACCATATGTGGATTAACATACACACCCTTACCCACTTTGTGTATTGTAACGGTTCCTGCCCCAGTGCTGAGTGGACTGGTGGGGGACGGCAACCAGCCACGGCGGGGGCTGTGTACTGTTGATACTGGAATGTCTTCTCTGGTGCCTGACCCTGTCTAATGCTCTCTCTATTTCTTCCTCTCTAAGACCTGGAATATGAAACAATTCAAAATGTTTTCAACGAAACTGAGCCTTCCTCTGCTACCAGTTTTGACATTCCCATATCTACAGGCTACTTGAATAATGCATAACCTTCAAATTTGACATCTGTAACCGCAATTTAGTGAAAAGGGTCATTTACAACCACTGTTTTTCACTTCAACCAGCAGCAATTCATCATTGTTACACAACTGCCAGAATATCTTACTTATTAAATACTTTTACAAATAACAGAAACTAATCAGTGGTTCAACCCGAAAATATTTTGAAACATGCAGGCATACTTAAAGTGGAGGATAAGTCCTGTGTGACTCTCATGAGGTATATTTTCCAACTGAAAAAATGACGAAATGGATGAAAACAGCAGTTTTCAAGATATCCATCCCCAGTCAAATTAACGTGTTGTGTGAGTGTCCGTAACGGATAGTAATGAACTAAAATATCTGATTTTGGTCCTTATTAGGTTGTTTCAAGACTTATCCTTGCAGGGTATGTTTAGGATACTCTATCTTGTTAACAAAAAATCACTGATAGTGCCTTTAACAGAATTCAAAATAAGGGC
Source organism: Ophioderma brevispina (assembly GCA_023653785.1). Classification (NCBI taxonomy): domain Eukaryota; kingdom Metazoa; phylum Echinodermata; class Ophiuroidea; order Amphilepidida; family Ophiodermatidae; genus Ophioderma; species Ophioderma brevispina. The sequence continues at coordinate 12,494 of JAMKCH010082931.1, forward strand.
GTCAAAGTAATCAATCTTACCTTTCTTTTGCAAGAAATCTTTCGTTCTTCTGAGACAGTGGACTTTTCCTCCCTGTGGGTTTTAGCAGGAATTTCAATAGCTGTTTCTATCTATCTGTAATGTGAACCGAAAAAGGGGGAAGAGTTTTTTTCCAAACTATGTACCAGCTGTTTTCTAGACAGTGTTCATCAGACTTTTTTTCCGGGTGGGGGGGGGGAGGACCATGCCAAACCTAACGCAACAAGCGAATTCAAATGGCATCAACTTCCGTGTGCTAATCTGGTTCAAAGACTAAATGGTCGTAGGGCGCTCTTACGCATATCTAAATCAAACGGTTCACACAGACTTAACTAAAGCCTAGGCCTGGTCACGAATATTAAATCTAAAATGACCGTTATTGGAAATTTACACTATTTTTGGCATCGGGGTTACATCACGAACTCCGACAGATTTTGAAGTCAATATTCCACGTATTGGCCAAAAATCTCAAAATTTTTGAAAAATTAGGGTGCTCTTCACACAAAAATGTGCTGTTATTGCTTAATAGTTTTTATTATGGGATTAAAGTTTTTTTGTTACATCACTCCTGTGCACATACCAATACAAAATCTATACTCGGATTTGTGGGTCAAAATTTCTTCCTGGCTCTGCAAATTTACATATAAGAATAATTTTTGTTCACCTGACTGACCCTCTTAACCATTTTTTTCTCTTGGAGATCTAGCCTCCACATTTGAACTTGACTCCCCGCTGGCTCTTGCTCTCCCACTGCCCTCCTGCAATACAAGGAAAACAGATTAGTGTTGTGAATTTACTGGTAAGATCAGTACTTAACATTAACCCTAAGGCCAAACTTGAATCGCACAGCACTAGTGAGAAAAAAAGTAATCGTGACAAATTTTGTTAATCTATAATACCAGTGGTCTGTCTGTCGTGTGTTGAATGCGTCTATTTCTCGAAGGGACCGAGGGGTGCATGTTCCTGAAACTTGGTGGGTGGGTGCCCCTTGACCTGTCTGAAGACAGAGTTTTTATGGGTTACTGATCAAAGGTCATCGGGGTCATTCACGGTCACAGGGGTCAAATGGGGTAATTGTTGGTGTACAGACATGAAACTTGGAGGGTGGGGTTTGAGGGATGCCAACAATTTAAAGGTCATGACAGGTCATTAGGGTCATTAAAGGTCAAAGGAGGTCAAATCGGGTAAAAACTTTGGTGTGTCCAGACGAAAATTGGGTGGGCGGGGTCGATTGTTGATTGATGATTCGCAAGCCAGGTTGATAGCGAAACCAGGGGCGGCTAGTTGTACAATATGACATAAACAGCCAATGCACATTAGCACATTGTTGAGTGTTGTTGTAAAAAGCTAATACTAGTATATCATAATTAAGGTGTGAAAAGGCATGAGCGACGGTCTCTCAATTCAGTGATGTCACTCTTGTGTCAGTAACATAATATTATGTCCAGTAATTATGTCTTGGATGCCCGTGGTACTACAGTACTACGCCTGGGCAATTCCTTGCAAACGTGGACATGGCCCGACGCCAAAATTTTAAAAGAACAGTACCCCAGCATTAAATTTGTAATCAAAAGCTAAAAGTCACATTTTCTGATTTTTGAAGTACAGAATGACAGTTTTGTTGCCATTTCGTAGTTCAGTATGATTTGGGGTTTGCTTTGCCCAAAAAGTGCATAACAAATTACATGAGAAATATTCTCCATTAGTCCAAAGTACTTTAGTTGACCTTGATATCCCTTAATTTAGTCTTTTAAATAAAAAGCATGCACTTAAATTTGCAAATTGTGTTACACTTCAATGGCCCAAAATATTTTGTCTTATTTGCTCAATTCCGGTACCAAAAAAACCCCAATGCGTTCTAATAATAATAATAATAAATAACAGTCTTGATATAGCGCATATGCAGAGCCTCTAGGCGCTTACCATAGAATGGAGCAATATCAAAAAACATTAATATGACAAAAACAAAAATAGATAAAATTCTAATGTTAACACAACAACAATGATATACATCAATGATACACAATTCAAAATAACTTTAAATTTAAGTAGAAATTGAACAATATATTGTCCAACAGATAGAAGGAGAAGACAACCCCGTTGCACCCCATACTAAGAACATATGGGGATACACCGGATCGGTCAGCTGTGAGGATCTGTGTGTATGTACCCCAAAGGCCCACGGTTCTAAGTTCTTTTTTTTTAAACTTTTGAAAATTTTGAAAGTTTATTACGCAAAGTAGGTTTAAGGACTGTCAGGTAGACTAAGCAACGAACCACATAACACTAGGATAAACTTTTGTTTGTATGGTCACTCCGATTCATTTAAAAAAATCAGTTAGGTGCCGTTCATTCCATGTGCAGTAGTGCGTACTCATTTCCATAGCGTGGTGTACCAATTTATTCATAGATCCCTGATTTTCATAATCTGGTATACCAATTATTATTATCACTCATTTGCATAGAAACACTGACCGTTGCATTTCCAGGCCAATTTTTACAATCGTTACACTTACAGTGCATGCGCGTAGGGTGCGGAGTTTAGTCGTATGGCGATGAATATTATAAGCGAGCGCGAAGCGAAGTCTGGTAGGCTAACGCATACACGTATTGAAAGCTATTGAAAATCTATGTCTGACAGGTTTAAAAAATACCGACCTCATTTGTGTCCCCCTTTTCGTTCTTTACCATTATTCCTACGGCGTTTAAATCGACGGAACCAAAACAGGAATTCGCCATTTTTAAAAATGTAATTAATTTGTTAGTACGATATTCAACAAAAACATTATAAAATGCTCCATTCTGTTGGATATTTTGTTTTCTCGAAAAAATTAGTTTTAATGTACTTGTTTTCTAACATTCAAACCTAGTTGTTCGATGTTTCTAAAAATTCTAGTTTGTAATTAATAAAACAATGACGTAAATAAAATGCTGCTAGACGCGATGTCAATGAAGTTTAAATTCGGAAAACCGTCCTTTACCAGTGCTTGCGGGTTGTAATCTTAACCAGGGTCTTAACACACAGCGGTGCAAATCGATCGTCTCTCATAATAGCAGGGCATGCATCACAACATAGATTGGCTGGCGATGGCAAATTTCCTGATTGTTGGCAGGTTTAATAATTTTATGGTCCACTTTCATATTTTTTTAAGAATGGGAATCAAGGGTCATGTATTGTGATGAAGGGTCACACTCAGGGTTGGCATGGTCTGCTCAATCGGAATCGTGAAACCGAAAGCAAACATGGCAAATGCCAAAGGACTTCCTATTTCTATTGTCTTTGTGGATACATTTTGTAGTTGTTGAAGTCATGACAGTTAGTAACTTACAGAGTATAAGGCCTAGGTCTTTCTGTCCATGTCATAACTAGGGGCTACCTAAACAGGCCGGCAGTTCATGTGAGTTTATGCTGTTAGGAACATGTGTTTTAATCATGAATCTCACTTTTTAGTGCGATTATAACTGCTGGCCTACATACCACCTAGCATACCTAGGCTAAAGGCTAGGCTAGCCAGGCCCTAGGCCTAGGCTAACTCAGTTTGGTTACACATGCAGATATAGGGTCTCTATTTTTGTCCATAACTGGCATCGCTCATATCAACCGTTAAACATGCCATCATCAAATCAACTATTTTTTTTTTTTTTAAATAACCTCTGGCTTTTTCGAGGATCAACCAAAGGAAAATGAAGGTGATGGAAAGGACTAGACCTGGCCTACATAGAAAATAGCACCAGCAGATCTTTGAACGATCTGAAGTTGGAAGTAGTGCACACTACATTTGGACACTTGAGAACAAGTTTCTTCTGAATATAGCCTAGGCCAAGGCCGTGCTTTACGATTTTGTATTCACGTAATGACCCCTAATTATTGCCACAATCCAGTGGACCAGTGACATGACATTGATATGATATTGTAAGTTTTGTGGGAGTTGTTTTGCAATGCGCCTGTGTTACCCAGATAATTATTCGTAGACCTAGTCCATATAGCCAACGGCCCTGGGTAAAGCACCGACTAGCCTACCTTGCTATGCTACACTTTGTCGATTACCACCAAATACGGGTGGAATTAATTCGGTTATCGTTTGCTTCCCAGCATTTACAAGTACGAATCATACCGCTATTCAAATATCACACTGCGTTTTCTTGCGCTGTTGTGGTGCCAACATTATTATTCCAGTCAGTTCACACTGTTAGTTTTATGAGGCCCCCTATTCTACTATTGGTGCCGTGCATCCCAATTATAACTTCACGACACTCCCGTAGCTGTCAGTCAGCAGTCAGGTCAACTTTATAACTGAGATCTGATAGACAGAAAAGAGGAGTCAAGAGAAAAACCATACACGTTAAATAAAAACACAAAATCTATAACACCACCACGGTAAAAAAAATTTAACCGTCGATGACTGCTGCTGTAAAAATTTCTTCATGGGGATGGCATGCATCCAGAAACATATTTTTAGTTGTTGCCATTGGTTTAAAACGCGTAAAAAGCAGATCTTGACGAAAAATTCTGAGATTTTTTATACGTTGTCAGGCTGGTTGGATAAACATTTTTTTTTTAAACCAGGTGTCCTACTATTGCGGTCAAGAAGTAGATACTGACATAAATACGACTTCAACTAGGGGGGCCGGACACAATCTGCTGGATTTGGCATGTGGGATTTCCCAAACGGTAACAGTAATTTCACTCATTTTTTCCCTAGATTCAAAGACCCTTGAGGTCCAATTGTCAAGAGTCCACATGAAAATGCATGCCTTCTTTAGTGGGAAAATAAGGAGCTTCTGTTTAATTACTCTCCTGTATTCATTTAGGAGCCACCAGGGGTTCAATTAATTTACTGTCATACAAAAACACAGACCTTCAAGTAATAAGAGAGCTCAAATTTTTGGAGCTCCTGAGATGCTCAGGAGAGCTGTAGGAGCTTCCGGAGCTATAGCTCTCCTCAAAAATGAAGGTCTGAAAATGAATTCAAATTGTATTTATTGAAAATTGAAGTGTCAAAATTTGGTTCCGGTTGTTTTTTAACTGCTGGCTTTCACATGCGATCCAAGCATGTGCCTTAACCCGCAGGCTTTATCTTTATAATTAAGCCTTTATTTGCTGAAACTGGCTGGCCCTTAATTTGTTAATGAACAAATGTAATGACCGACGCCTTTAATCATGATGGAATGACCCTTTAATTCGTAAAGGAAGACCCTTTAATTGGCAAAGGAATAACCCTTTAAGTTGATAATGAAGGATGAACCCTTTAATTGGTTGGTAAATGAAGGATGACCCCTTTAATTGGTACATGAAGGAATGGCCCTTTTAATTGGAAATGAAGGAATGCCCCCTTATCGGTAAATGAGAATGACCCTTTAATAGCCAAATGAATGAATTACCCTTTTATGGTACATGAAAGGAATGACCCTTTAATTGGTAAATGAAGGAGACCCCTTTAATTGTAAAGATTGACCTTTTACTTTTGTAAACAGGTAACGCCCTTTAGGTTGCTAAAATGAATGAATGAACCCTTTAATTGGTAAATTAGGATGACCCCTTTAATTGATAATAAAGGAATAACCCTTTACTTGGTATGAGGAAACCTTTAAAATTGGGAAATGAAGGAATGGCCCCTTTAATTGGTAACTGAATGAATGTACCCATTAATTGGAAAATGGGAATGACCCTTTAATTGGTAAAATGTAAATGAATGAATGACCCTTTCATTGGTAATGAATGACCGTTTTATTTGTAAACAAAGGAACGACCCTTTAGTTGCTAAATGAATGAAATGACCCTTTAATTGGTAAATAAGAATGACCCTTTAATTGGTAATAAGGAATGACCCTTTAATTGGTAACTGAAGAATGACCCTGTAAAAATAAATGAATGACCCTTTAATTGGTAAATGAAGAATGACCCCTTTAAGTGGTAAATGAAGACCCTTAATTGGAAATGAAGGAATTCCCTTTAATTGGTATAGGAAGGAAGACCCTTAATTGGTAAATGAAGAATGACCTTTAATTGGTAAAAGAATGAATGACCCGTTGAATTGGTAACCTAAAAATAACCCTTAAATTTAATGGTATATGAAAAGGAAATGGTCCCAGTCTGTATCCCTTAAAGCGGCACTGGCACATTTTCATTTTCACAAAATGTGAAATTTCGTCATTTGCTCTCAAACTGATAGTCTAGGCCCATTGGAGAACAGAGATATATTTTTACACATAAAAATAACATATCCCAAAACAGATAGGGACATTTATATGATGATAAAGACATCCAGGTTAATTTGTAGGCAATTTAAAGTTTTCCATAACTTAACAACAATAGTAATATTACATGAATTTTTTTTAATCGTACTCACTGATATTAAAACCACAAAGGTTTATAGACCGGTCAAACAGTGTAAATACGTAGAAACATCATACGGCGTGGTGGTCTTTTTTTGTAACGGCCATTTTCCGTCGTCTGCTGGAAGTTCGCGTCGGGGCCGGCGACGCTAAATTTACAACATCGTTCCGTTTACCCATAAGGAAGGGCTGATTGGTCTTAAATTTATTTCGGGTGAGGGCTTTTGTATATAAAAGCTTTACAACCAATGCAAAAGTAATCGATGTTGAAAAAAAATCACATTATTTTGCTCTGGTTTTTCAAATGTGCCAGTGTCTCTTTAAAGCAATAATGGCACATTTTTGAAGAGCGCCCCCAACCTTTCAAATTTGCTATTTTGGCACAGTTCGGTTGGTGATTGTCCTAGGTATCTAGGTAACTACACCTGCGAACGAAATGCTAAAAAATGCGTATTTATCATAAATTAGCGTTTTGTAATTGAATTTTGATCCCCGATTGAACTTAACGGCAGAACTGAAAATGCTAACGTTGATGTCCCGTCCATGAATGAAATAGTGGCCACCGAGCAAATAACACTAACTTGAATTTGCCTGAACCATAAACACAATTGATGAGCGAAACACTGTACAATTGCGCTATTTCCTCCCCCCGGCTATTATTTTCACATTGGCAGGCCCGTTTCCAGTAGCAGTTGAATTATTATCGTGGATCTCGATAATAATTGAAATTCTATTATTGCCAATTTTCTTTCTTTCTTTCTCCTTTCTTCTTCGTTTGTGAGACACAGACATTCTTTAGCTAAAACCATTCACAGTATGATTTACTAGCCAGTTACCCAATGCCACCGTGTAAAATCTCAATTTTTTTTGAAAATTGGGGCGCTGCTCCTTCAAAAAAAGATGCTATATTGCTTTTGTCATACCTACCCCCACAGATATGGGACAATAATTTATTCCTGGTAGAAAAATCCCCCTCCCCTTGCAGGCCATAAAAAAAAATCCGCAATCATTCAATTGTTTTCCCACGGAGGTAGCAGAGTCAAGATGTCACCAAGAGGACATCAAGGGTTGTTGTTTGATGATGTAAATTTAGTATGATCAATTGATGGCGCCTTGCCCATGCAATGAGAGTCACTTCACTGCCATGGGCGGGGCTACTAATTTGAGCATGCCCAGAGCTTGCATCTAAGTCACCATTTGCAGTTAATGCTGAATATGCATATGCACAATGTACGATTGTCATTGACAGGGTGAAACGTGATCGAGTACTGAGTTGTGGGGAAAATATAAATAATATACTGTGGGAGTGATTGAAGTGGTACACAGAGTCATACTGAATTTCAGTGAGGCATGTCAGACGAGTCATTATCAATCAATCTTTTGTGCATTCACATTTACGAATCACCCTCATTTCAGTATGACGAGCATTAATAAGTCAAGCTCATGTAGCACACTAACCCGAACAAGATATCCTCCAAATAACAGACTTAATACATAGTCGTATTTACATCGAAAGGAACAGAAATTGCACATAGAAAAAAGGGCTAAACAATAAAAACAAGTATCAGGGGGGGGGGAATATGTGAAGCAAAGGACTCGAAGGGGTCGGCGGGGGTAAAGGAGATAGACAAAAAGGGGAGGGGAAAGAGGAGGAAGAGAATAAAAAAAAAAAAAATAAGAAACTTAAAAAAAAAAAAAGCCTGCGGAAACATGAACGTGTCGATGTGCTGTGTGATCAAATACAAAAGAGGTAATTGACGAGTGCCGACCTGCGCGAGTAAACGCGGGAGCGACACACAGCCAACTAAAACATGCTGTGAGAATTGGCGAGCGGAAAAAAAAAGGCTCAATGGAATGGTGTGGGGGTGGGGAAGTAACTAAGTGGCCCAAACAAGCCAATGTCAAAAAACGACTAAAAGTTCCCCCTGTACTAGATTGAGTGATTGCACTTTACAACCCGGTATAGTCCTACAACAATAGGCTAATGCTTTCAAACAAATCAATACTAGCAATAACTCGCGATCAAAAACTCCTCCTTCCGATGTACTTTGCAGTCAAGCAAGATCAACAATGTATTCAAGGGGCCACGAGAGAGATTGGTAAACCCATCTATGTGTCCTAGTAAATTGATTTCATAATAGATAAGACCCCCAATAGATTTCTTACCTTGTCTTGGTTACCAATGCCTGAAAGTGAAAACAAAATGCGATTTCCCATTTCCCTAATTTCAAATATAAAAACAAAAGGCTGAATTTGTACAAAAATATTAGAACTCCTATAAACTAACACAATTAGAAAATAAATTGCACAATTTTTGTAAACCAAAGAATATTTTCCAGCTTAATCCTTTCCAAAGGGACAAAAAAAATAATATCTGATAGAAAGCTTTGCCATTATGCAAAAATTAGATTTTTCACATTTTTAGGATACCTGTTTTATGTGAAATCCTCTCGTTGTCACCTTTAATTGGTAATTCGTTTCTTGCAGGGCAATTTTTATGGGAAACTATACAGATAAAGTGATCTGAGTGCTCGCTTCTCAGGTTCTATCTACCTATCATGATTTAAAAATTTTAAAATTTTGCCGAATAGCTTCAAAGTGAAGATAGTCTGTAGAATCTCATAAGTTACCTTTCCAGCTGTAGAAATTGAACAGAAAGGAAGAAAACGGCCGTGTTCCAAGATAAGATTCTCCATTCATTACGTGTTGTAGTAAGTGTTCCGATTCCGGACAATAATGACTAAAACCTCCGATCCTGTCCTTATTAGGTTGCTTCTGGCTTATCATTGCAGGGTATGTTAGGATACCAGGGGGGGGGGGGGCTGTCTTGCTACATACAATCACTGCAAAAATCAATATGATTTTTTGTGATTTTTTTTCGATTTGCTTATTTACAAAATCACTGATAGTGTCTTTAATTTTCAAACACGTTCCGGTGGCCACCTATTCTTCATCGCAGGCATACAGAATCTCCCTTTATTACTATGGTCCTGTGATTTTCATGCATATTTACACACATTGAATTCCTAACCACCCTATTCTTCTGCAGCCTCAATGAAATAAATGCATGTTGAGGATCGGTGCCAGAATGAAGTTGTTATGGTACGTACCACTTGGGCTTTCTTTAAACATTGCTTGTTGGTGTATTGTTTCTTCCGAATCTTTAGACTTTGGTATATGACGATTTCTGCACTCTGCGCATACAGTGATTGAGTGAACAAGAACACTGCACTGGCATGACAATCACTTCCTTGGGCTTTGGGCGTCCTATTTTCAGATTCCTACCCCCCCTCCCTTGTGTTTTGTTTTTCCTGTTTACCTTTATCTTTCGCAGCCGTTTTAAATGTCCTAATATTGGCAGTGATCACGGAAAGTCGAAACCGTCTTGTGTCGCTCCCTGTTAAGCTGGCGTACCGAAGCAAAGTTAAAAAAAACGCGAAGTGAAGCAAGCGAACTACTCTCTACAACTCCAAACACTGTTTTCCATTAACATCATTTCTTAAGTATACCCAAATCATGACTAACTCTCAGCGCATGCCTTTTCTAAGGTCTGCCTTGACTATAGTGTCATTGTATGTGGAGGGTTTTTCCAGTGCAAAAAAAGTACCTCCATTGCTGATTTGTGTAACAATCTCCATTGCGATGGTCTATGTTTGCATGAAACCCACAGAGGAATCAATAACCACCGCCCCACCGATACCAGGAATGGTCCCGTGGCCACCGAGAGACCACATCGAACAATACGGAAGTCTAATAATTTGGAGAACAGGTACCGAAGTATAAGCAACCCACTCAATGGTCTGATGATAACAAACACATCGAAGTCCTCCCATTGAGTCGTAGTTTCTGTCATAGTTACATCTTTCTACAAACCTCCATTATAGACTTCGAGCACCCCTCCCACTCAACCTGGGAATTCCACCAAACTCACTTCTTTTCGTCTTGGCGAACTTCAACAGCCATAGTACCCAATGGGGCTAACAATGAACTAACAAAGACGGACAAGCTTTCGAAGAATGGATAGACAGTCAACATCTACGTCCTCTTCACGACCCTACCTGCCAACAAGCATTTCATAGTGCCCGCTGGAAGAGAGGGTTTACACAAACCCTGATCTAGCTATTGTTAGCAAAAACAATCTCTAACCTTTGTAGCCAGATTGTTCTGGATCCTGTTCCCAAACTCAACATCGACCACTCGGTATCCAGTCACGCTGGTAAGACCAAACAAAGTGCCTTTTAAGCGCCGCTTTCTTTAACTACAGGAAAGCAGACTGGCAAGGAATCGCTGATGACCTGGATCAGAACGTGAAAGAGGATTGATCCAAAAACCCCATAACTATGACAATTTTGCGCAACTAGTGAACAAGACTGCCGGAGATTCATACCCAGAGGCTGTAGGACGGAATATATACCAGGCCTGTTCAGGAATGTGCTAGAGATATCAAGAGTATATCACCATGTTTACGCTGATCCTTTTTCGGGCTGAACAACGCTATAGGTGAGGAAGTCTCGGAGAGGATCTCCCATGAAAAGATCAAAACCTGCACACTTTATTGAATCCACACCGCTATACCCATAACAGCAAGAAAGCATGGTCTAACCCATCCGAAAGCTCCGAGGGTATCCAACAGAACCGATCCACATCAGCCAAATGTCACACCCAACAAGTTGCCCACCAACTGCTTTTAAATGGCAATGCAGCAAGAAACCCAAAAGATCAAACTAGACCCATAAGAGGTATAGTGGCGACCCTGGTTTCGTTCGCCCCTTCAACATGGACTGAATTGGAATCCGGTCTTTTCTAAACTTCAACCAGAAAAGCAGTAGGCCTTGACACATCTCTACTGAGCAACTAAAAATCTTGGCCCAGTAGCAAAGGAAGGGCTTCTTGATCTCTACAATTTGCTGCCTTATTCCCACAGGTTTTCCCAAAGATCTGGATGAAAGCATCATGTTATGGCACTCCTAAAGCATGGGAAGATCCATCCAACCCCAATAGCTACAGACCTATATCAACTCCTTAGGCCATACTACAAGCTCTTTGACCGCCTCGCTGCTCAATCGTGTCGCACCTGTGATAGACAACACCTCATACCAGAACAAAAGCAGGTTTCCTTTCCGGCCAGGCAATCAACAACTAGCCAAATAATCAGCCTAACTCAACACATTGAGGATGGTTTCGAGAAGGGTAGGTAACCGGAGTGTGTTTTCGTCGACCTCCAGAGCATACTACACTGTTAATCACAGATGCCTACTCAATCAGATCCGGAATTACCAAGGACATCCGCGTGACTGAGCTTATCCGTGGTTTGCTGGTAACAGGATGATCTTTGTTAGGCTAGGAGCGAAGAAGAGCCGATGGCGTAGGCTCAAGAATATACCACAAGGGAGTGTGCTTGCACCTCTCCTGTTCAACATCTATACCAACGACCAACTAGGAGTGCGAACCCGTCGTTTATTTATTGCGACGATCTTGGAATTAGCGCACAAGATGCCGACTTCAGAGTTGTTGAAGATCTCTCCAAGCCTTTTGAATGAACTCACTCCTATTATGAGGAAAACCGCTTACGTGCAAATCCTCTAAGACACAGGCGTGTACTTTCCATCTACGCAACCGTGAAGGTAAACGTTAGCTTAAAGTTATCTGGTCTGGAACTCCCCTGGAGCACTGTGTTAACCCTGTCTACCTAGGAGTCACCTTGGAACGCACTCTCTCTTATAAGACCCACATGAGAAGAACGAGAGTAAAAGTATGTTCACGCAATACATCTTGACAAACTCACTGGCACAGATGGGTGCTCCCCACCTACCCCTAAGATCGACCGGCACTTGCCCTGTGCTACTCATGTGCAAGTATGCCTCCCTGTATGGGAAATCAACCCATGCAATAAGCTTGATCCAGCATTAAATGCCTCCTGCCGGCTTATCACAGGTGCCTCTCCGTCCAACACCAACGGAAAATTTGTACAAATCCAGCAAGGATTGCTTCCACCAGACATCCGTCGTAGCGTGCGAGCATTCAAGAGCGTATCTTGCCAAGTATCCAAATGTGAAGCACCCCTATGGTCTGACAGATACCTGCTGCCAACCGCCTTAATCTAGAGAGAGTTTCTTAAGCAAAGTCCAACCTCTTGAACAGTCTCTAAGGTGTAAAGAGAGTCGCCTTGTGGAAAGAAAGACTGCCATCAACCATTAACATCTATCGGTATGGAACCTGGTGATCATCTCCACGGAGCTGACTCCTCATGGGCGAATGGCGATGGGCCTCAATGATTGAGAACCAGAACTGGGCCGATCTAAGGTTTCCTTGCAGAAGTGTGGGCATCTGGAAGCATATCAGATCTAACCTGTGGTTGTGGAACAGCACCACAGACATGGAACACCTCTTGGTCTGCCCCTGCTGGAGCCACAATGCAACAACAAGGACCTTGCGGAATTCAGTGAGGGCAAGCAGAACAGTGTAACCATCTCTGGCTGGATCATATTTGAGAACCACAGTGTTTGGCACGATAATAAGAGAAGAACGGAATACATGGGAACTGCGTAGTACGACGGAGTCATACTGAAATTCGGGCACGTCAGACGAGGCATTATCAATCTTTTGCATTTTACATTTACGAATCACCCTCATTTGTCCCGCCCACCAATGTCAAAAAAAGACGTAAAGGTTCCCTGTAACTAGAACTGCGCGGAAGGAAATATATTTACGACTGAAAAAGAGAGTAGAGACCTTGGTAGAGGTCAAAGGGTTTTGGTCAATACCATAAAATTTTTCACTTCCTCCTAACGGATTTGTAGGTCTATAACAAGCGATTAATGACCGCAGATACGCCACTGTTTTTCTAATTTTGTCGTAATGGCACCGTGTAAAAACAAAGTTAGTAGTTATCTAGTATGGAATATTCGACGTAGATGGAAGATCATACACGCCAGAGTAAGTTTTCAAGCAACTCATCTAAAAGATCAAACAACGTTCCAGAAAGACGCTCAAATCAACTTTATGATCACCGACAGTACTAGACGCCAACGGGTTCGCTATCCATTTTGTATTGTGGGGACTCCCATTCCAATGTTGGACGTAAGTAATTCTGAAATAAGTAACGGGGGATGGCCCAGTTAACTAGGACTATCAGTGATTCACCCGAAAGCGTCAAAATATTTGAAACAGTGTTCGATTTAGAGGTTTTTACATGCACAAATTCATGTAACACTGGCCCCTGTGCTGTACAATTTTGTCTGTGCATGTAAATTTTTTTTCAATTCAGCCTATTTTCAAAGGTAAAGTTCTAATTGATGTATGACTTTAAATTTTCCTAAAAAACGGACAACTGATTTGAATAGCAGGAAATAGTTTAAAAGTGAATGATAAGTCTGTAGACATTTCTCATATAGTTTTTTTTTTGAACGGAAAAATGGACAGAAAGGAAAAAGATCGAATTCCCCCAATGATCGGAAAGACTTTCCATAAGCCCCGTATATTACATTATACAAATGTTAATTCTGGCCTTGTTTCAGTCTCAAAAATGGAATAAACAATCTAACCGTCGGGGATAGTGGCTCAATTTTTGGGCGATTGAGCCAGTTGAGCGACTACGGCGAATTGCATGATTCAACCCTACAAATCACACACACAATAATCAGGAACCGATCAATGGAAGACCGCCCCGACACACCATTTTAAAATGATCTTTGTTAAACTTTGGATTAAGTAGACTCACCTTTTAATAATAATCTGTCAGTACTCATCTCAGTAATGATTTTGTAAAAAATCCAGTTCCAAGTGCATAAATCGTTACTCAGAAGATCTGGATTACTTTCACAATTGCATTTGGATGTCAATGTGCAGAAGCGTGGCCACCGCTCACATTTCAGATTAATACACATCGCGATGGGTCATATTCTTCTGTGTCACTCGTTAATAGAAAATCTTGTTTTTTAAACCTACATCCTGACGGATAGGCTTGGACGCAAATATATGGCAATGGCTAGTCAGTGATAGACTATATTTCAGATGGTGACTGGGGATTTCCCTGAAGTTGAAGAAACGGAATGTTTTTCTGGCAATGGTGCGTTTTTCAAAATGTGATTTTGAAAAAAATAAAAAAAGTAAAAAAAAACTCTCTATAAAAATATTGAAGTTAAAAATTTTTTGTTTTTTGGAAAACTTTTTAAAAAATTTTATGATTTAGAAATCAGTGTCTGTTTAGGAAATTAAAGTTACAACATGCACAATTAGAACTTTTCCTTGAAAATATGCCTGATTGCACAAAAATTTCATGCACGACAAATGTTCACACGCCACAGGGCCATGATACCTGCATTGTGGGCATTAAAACCCCTCTAAATAGACAATGCTTTAAGATATTTGTATTTAAAAGTAAATTGGGCAAAAATAATTTTTTGTGAAGATCGTTTGCCTTGTGAGTCACTGACTTGAGTTCTATAGTACTGTATAAAATTAATATTGGTTGACCAAATACTAGGCACGTTTTTGCTCATAACATCAAAACCAAACATCTTTTTTATATAATCGTATCCATTAATTCTGGGCACGAACGACCAAAACACCGCGTATGTGCGTATCCGTACCTCGGAAGCGTATGTTCCAAGTGCCTTAGACAAACGGCATATAATATCGCGTTGAATGCAGGGCGCAGTAGGTCGTAGTCGTGCGTAAGTGAATACATGAACGCCTTGTATCAAGCTCTCTGTGCGTACGCCGTGGCCCAGAATTAAAGATCTGATTTAGCCCTAAGATTCACATGGTAATGAGAAAAATATTAGCTTCTCTGACAACCAAATATTGACTCTTTCCCGGTAAAATCTGGGATTCTGGGGACAAGGCTATTGCTATTGGGCCATGACCCTCTAAAATTTTTAATTATAGTCACTGATTACAAGTCCTGGGCCGTTCACAGAAAGTAAAATATGTTGGAACCAATGGAAGAGGCTGGGCAGCAGGTTTTTCGCGGCTACCGGTGTGCAATCTGCCTGTGCCCCTTGCTGATGTCCGGGCATTTACAATCTTTGTATAAAAAGGTATTTTCAAGGGGCCTTTTGTGATCACAACCTTGTCCCCTTCCATTTTGAGCTAAGAAAAGTTGATGTTTATCATCTGACCTGTTACCCCATAGAAATTCATACATTCCCAATATTACGTGCAAGTTCGGTGGTATCTGTAAGAAATTTTATGGTGTATTTCAATGTTCTGTAACACCAACCGAAAACGGACAGAAATAATATGGGCTGTGGGAAACAAGCTTTTTTCAACACGCAAAATCTGCAAGGTCAGAATCACAAGTAAATTTGTTAATAAGTTTTTCTCAAGAAAACGAAATGCACCAAGTTTAAACTTGTTTGTGCTTTTGTATTTTTTTTTTCAGCTGGAGCTGGTTTTTCCCTCATTGGTCACTGGGGATAGCTACGTCTAGTGGCTCATCAGACTGATTTTGCTGGCCATATTATGTGTCGTAAGTTACATTTGTGCCGATTGTAAAGTACTGGTATGGGGTGTGTGGGTGAATTCAGTATGTAAGTGTATGTGCATATATTCATGTTCGTGGAGAGACTGATGGATGTTTTTTTGGTTGAAAACGCAATATTCACCTTGTTTTTCTATTTCTCCATTTTTATAATTACAATGATCCAACTAGTGCATTTTTTGTGGCTCAAAGCTCGAGACACCCCTAATATGCCTCATTAAAAAAAATTTCGGTGCGCCCATGCCTAGTAGCGGGGGTCCCCACGCTTCATCAGTACGAAACGCCAGGAGATGGAGCCTCCTTCTCTTCCTCGGACCCATAATCTTTGGCTCTTTTTTTGTGTCTCGTTCGGGGCAAACCATTTGATTTTATGGGATAATTATCAATCATCACAATTCATTTCAATATTTATACATAATTTTTCCCCATTATCGTCTATTTATTGGAGACATAATATATATATCGAATCTAGGACGTTTTTATAACTTCTGTTTCATCGAGTTTTGGTGGATGACGTGCGATACTGTTTGTGAGGATTTTTCAAGATCGGAATTCGAAATATAGAATTCGGAAGATGTTGACATAAGTAATTTTTTTTTTTATGTCTTCCCCTTCACATGTTGCCCCCGCGAGCCTCCGGCCGTTTTTTAATAAGCGTCGCCTCGTTACTGCGGTAATAAGTGGGCTTATTCCTTGGCCAGGTTTTAGCTCCCCCCTTTGTAAGTTCACAATTTGACCGCCAGGGCATGTTGGGGACATGTCCCTGTCTCGTGTCTTGCTCCCTTGCATTGTATTTAATAATATTACTATTGCCCTTGTTTATAGCCTCACGGTGCACCCATGTCATCTGTTTTCTCAGTGTAATTCCGATTCCAGCTCGTGCTGAATGAATCTCAATTTTCTCAAGATTTTTCGGGGGGGGTGGGTGCCGCTGCATTTATCTTCTGTCTTGTCTCCTCGTCTGTCTTGTCTCCCTTGGCCTTTCCTATTCTAACCTTTGGAACCCAGGTTCTCGCGTCGGGTTTATTTACTGCTTTGTGAGGATTTTGTATAATACGTTCTTTTTTGCTCTTTTGGTATGTGGCTTTTTTAGACCGGTCACTTTAAAAAAAACACCTTGACCCCAAAAAATTGCAACAAAGGTTTTTCAACAGATTTGGGGTAGTATTAGACACCAGGCTTAACATCTAAAATCTACCAAAATCGGAGCTTCCGGAAAGGGGTACATTTTCAAAGGCATCCAAGATGGCTGTCAGTGCAAATAAAAGACCTCAAAGCCTTATATATCCTAGAATTTTCATTTTGGTGGTTTTAAAAAAAAAAACTTAATTAACCCATTTGAAAGGTCAAGAACCCATTTCGATCAGAAAAGTATAATCGGGTTTCCAAAAAAAATCCAGATGG
>JAMKCH010082932.1:0-12023 GCA_023653785.1 Ophioderma brevispina
TAACCGCATCTCTTACGTGGAGAAAATCTGACCATGATAGATTTTCCCTATACGTGCCAATGAATTATACCCGTGATGTTTTTACCGCATCACCTTTTGACTGGAGTTAATCTGCCCCTGATACTTTTACCCGTACCCCACTCTTAATGTAGAGTAAAATCTGCCCGTGATAGATTTTACCCATACGTGCAATGCAATTATACCCGTGATATTTATACCGCATCACGTTAACATGGGTTAATCTGCCCGTGTTACTTTTACCTAACCAGCTCTCTAATATAGAGGAAATGTTCCGTGATAATTGACCTCTATGTTGTTGTTGCCTAGAAAACGTAATTCATACCGCATATCTAATATAGAGAAAATCTGCCCGTTGATACGATTAACCATGATATTTTACCCGCATTCTTTAGCATGGATGTAAATCGCCCTGTACTTTCACCCCCCCATCTCTTAACGTAGAGAAAATCTGCCCGTGATAGATTTAACTATACGTGCATGTATTCTACCCGTGATTTTTTTACCGCATCACTTTTACATTGAGTTAATCTGCCCGTGAAATACTTTTTTTACCCCATCTCTTACGTAGAGAAAATCTGCCCGTGATAGATTTCACCATATCGTGCAATGTAAAATCCCAGTGATACTTTTTACCGCATCACTTTACATGGATAAATCTGCATACTTTTTACCGCATCTCAACATAGGGAATGTATCCGTGATAGCTTTGACCTATATATTTGTGCATGTACACGTGATATTAAGTACCGCATATCTAAACATAAGAACATCTTGCCGCTAATCATAGATCTAACTATACGTGCAATGTATATACCCGAATACTTTAAACCGCATTGTTTACATGAGTAATATCTTCCGATCTTTTACCCCATCTCTTAAAGTAGAATAAAATCCTGCCCGTGATAGATTTCACTACCTATACGCGCCCTATATTATATCCGTGATATATTTACCAAATTCATTCATGGAGTACATTTGCCCGTTATACCTTTTACCTCATCTCTTAACGTTGAGAATATCTGCCCGTGATATATTCACCTATACATGCAATGTATTATATCAGTGATACATTTACCGCTTACTTTACATGGAGTAAATCTGCCCGTGAAACTTTTACATCAGCTCTTTACGTGAAGAGAATCCGCGTCCGTGATAGAATCTACCTATACGCGGAATGTATTATACCCTGACATTTTTACGCGAATCGCTTTACATAAGTAAATTGCCCCGGATCTTTACCGCATCTCTTACCGTAGAGAAAATCTGCCCGGGATAGATTTACCTATACGACGCGCAATGTATTCTACCCGTGATATTTTTAAAACCGCATTACTACTTTCCATTGATATACTGCCCGTGATACTTTTAACCCATCTCTTACGTAGAGAAAATCTGCCCTTGACAGATTTACCTAACATGCAATGTGATAGTTTTACCATGCATTACTTTACATGGCTTATAGTTCTGCCCGGTGCATACATTTACCACCCCATCTCTCAACGTATAGAAATCTGCCCGTGATAGATTTACCTATACGTAGAATGTATTATACCCTGATATTTTACCCGCTTACTTTACGAGGAGTAAATCTGCCCGTGATACTATTATACCGCCTCACTTAACGTGGAGAAAATCTGCCCGTGAAAGATTTACATATACGTGCAATGTATATACCCGGGATATTTTTACCGAATTACTTTACATGGAGTAAGTCTGCCCGTGATACTTTTACCGCACATTGTTTGTTTGATTTATTTCGTAGTTTGAGAAAATCTGCCTGTGATAGAATTTACCTTACGTGCAATGTATTATACCCGTGATATTTTACGAATCACTTTTCCAGGGAGTTAATCTACCTGAATATTTTCTACCGCATCTCTAAAAATAGTAGTCAGGTGGAAGTCTAGGCACAACAGCCTGAAGGATGGAAATGGAAGTACGACTTTTTCTATGATAGATTTGAGTTCTTAGGACCTACCGCAATAATTTTTGGGGTTGTGCAAAATTTGTTACAGTCCATTTTTGAAAATCCAATATGGCTAGCTACCATGTCCAAAATCAATAAAATCCTTCTTAAGTATTTCCGATTAGAGACTAATATCTCTCGGTACAAACTCCGGTGTTTTTAAGCAGAGAGAAAGGATGTTGGTAATGGTAATTGTATATCATTACATGCCACCAAAATCCAATATGGCTGCTAAAAATTCAAAAACATGCTCTCGGATCATTAAAATGATCTGTAACTCCCCATTATTAACCTATGTACGCTACTTGAATACATACTGAACACCTTAAACGTGTTCTGCAGGTTCACATTGTTACAATTGATCACACTTGCAAGTGTACTTTAACACCTCTAGAATGCATTTTCAACGCATCAGAACCGTCAAGTGTTCTGCACATTTTGCAGTTTAGAGGCTGATTTCATGTTCTATATGCAGCTTTTATGCTTTACACTTATGAATACTGTATTTGATCACTAAACCCTACTGGCATTTTCTCTGTAATGGACATTTTTAAAATTCAGATGGCAGCCAATACAGCCGCCTTTAAAAATAGTAAACCTACATTGTAATGTGTATTGTATGTAGTTACAACAATCAACTAATTATTATTATAAAGGTGTAAATTAAGGGATGTGATTAGTATTTGACCATTTGACATTCTTATCTGGAATTTCTGTTCTTAACAATGCAAAAATGTTAGATGTTGTGCTAATGTGGCTGTCTTTTACCCATCTTTTTAACACCTATAAATTACGATACATCTGTATTGTATTTGTTAAACACCCAAAATGAGTATTAGTTTCAATGAAAGTATGCTGTATGTCTTTGGACATTAATCTCTTATTTGATTATTTGTTTTGACAACATGCCTTAAAATTCAAAATGACGCTCAATATATTATGAATATATACAATTTTTAGGTCTTAAAGATCTTAAATGCAGGTCATATTGACTGCCATCTTGATCGGTAAGCTTGTTACACACTTGGAATGTCAGATAAGCTTTTTTCCTACTGGGTATAGGTGCAAGAATTATGCCTCCATCACAATACCTGATGGAGTTTATGGTCCATTGAATTATTTCGGGCATATTGGTTTTTAGGGTGCCATATTGGATTTGGTGTATGTTTGGTGATCCATCACGTCAATACCCCGTCCAAAAGATTCCTCGTACTTTTACAACCTGGATCTACTGCATAAAATAATGGCCATTTGAATGATTTGAAGAGTGATAGCGGCCATATTGGGTGGATCATGGTGTGGTCTCGAAAATGCACTGCCCTAAATTTTGCACACCCTCCAGAAATTATTAGCTTAGGGCATCATTGACAAAAATTCGTCAATAGAAACAGTCTGTACTATTACTACTCCATTTCACCCTGTGCCCACACTTCCTCCTGACTATAAGGAAATGTATCGTGATAGATGGCCTGTACGTGTTTGTGCATGGTACGCGGTGATATTTATACCGCATATCTAAATATGGAGAAAATCTGCCCGGGATAGATTTGCCTATACGTGCAATGTATTATAAACCCGTGATATTTTTGACCGCATCACTTACATAGAGTAAATCTGCACGTGATACTATTTTGTTAAGATATAAACGACAAAGGGGACTCTGTCAATGAGTAAGAAATGATACAAAACAAACAAAACAATCCTGTTGTGGATTTAGGGAAGACAAAGCGAGACATAATGTCTTTTAATTGCCAATTGTTATGTTCCAAATTCCTTGCTGATACCCTCAGAGGTTTGCAACCCTTATGTAAAAATGTAAAGATGACATGAACTACGGTTTGTCCTGTTGGGGGGCCTAATGAGACAATGAACTATTAAGCTTCATTAACTGTATCAAGCTTGCCACATGATGATAGCTATTAAGAGTTATGACAGTATTTGGAATCTCAAAATCACATCCTGTTCCACTGCTCCCCCTCCCACACACAAGTAGAATAAAGGCACCTTGAGCTTAATGCAACGAATTTTTTCATATTTGTGTAATTTTAGGAAATGCAGTCCAAATTGAACTCTGATGTGTTGCACTTCAACCATTTGAACTTTTCTGTTCACCCATCTCACAAGTACATCTCTGATCTAGCTCACATGCACACGGTCAAGTTCATCATGTTTTGTAACTAGCTAATTTGGGCACAATTGACATGTCACACCCTCGGCCTAGGTACTGTTAATCAGACTTTGGACCTAACATTTGAATTTCGAGGAGATTGTGCCTAGGCATGTTTGATTTCATAAATCATGGTAGGTCTTTGGCCCTTCTCGTGGCCTGGAGTCCCACCAGGGCGGCGGAAATCGGGACGGGAGGGTGGGGACCACTGCCCCCTCCTCACTTTTAAACAGTACTGACAATGATTTTTTCAGAAAAGTATTCTAAGAGTATTAAAACAGCTTTAAAATGCCTCTTAGGGAGTACCTAAATTTGAAAAAATTTTCCTTCGCGGTGATTTAAATATCCAAATTGAGAAGCTCAAACAGGGTTCCCAAATTTTTGGCCCCCACCTTTCAAAATCGATATTTCCACGCCGCTGAGCCACCATGTATTTACCAAATGTTTGCACTAACTGCTGACTAAATAGTGACACTTTGCTCACAATTGATGATGTATGGAGTTCACAGTATAGAAAGTAGGCTGGAAAGGAGTTGCCCTTAATTAGAAGAATCCTGATATCAAATCCTCTAGCCAGTCCAACCCCCATCATTAAACCACACAAACATACCCCATGAAAATGGGTTAACATTAGGGTCTTTTTTTCCTAGGAATGATATTGGGTGCTATTTTAAGGGGTGGACCTGGGTACATAGTTCCATAGGCCATAATTGCACTGTTTCACACGTTTCAAAATCCATATTTCTAACCCAATGTAGTATTCAGATAGAACAAACACCTTATTAATCTTACAGTTTTGCGGAAAAAAAACTACGGTTGTTTACTCTTGTACACTGAATATATTGGGTACCTTTCTAGCCAGATTAATTTGCCGTGGTAATCCCCCTCCCTCAATTTTTTCGAGGATACCAGAAATCGATAAATTTAATTACTAAGCATAGCGTCCGGGATTTAACCATGTTATTATGCATTGCAAATCTCTGCAAAGAATATTTAAGAGTTGAACTTCTCTCAACAGGGAATTGGTAAAAATGGCAAAACCCACAACAAACTGCCCCAATTTCAAATAGTCATCAAAATGTTAATTTTTAAGCATAGTTGAAAAAGTATAACCAGACCTTTCTACCCTTTAAATGGGGGTTTAACAAAGTCATCTTAGTTTTCTAGAAACCTCCTAAATTCCAACTATTTACTCCACTTCAGAACTCTTAAGTAAGGATTTTTTGTAACAAATTGTAGGTTGGACAGTTATGGGTTGCATTGGTTGCCACTATTAACCCTTTTTCCTTTTTATGTCTCTCCTTCCCAACACATCAACCTACCAACAATGATGATCTGAATCCATATACCATATGACTTGATGTGATAAGTTTTAGGCAAGGATAGGGTCATTAAAATTTGTTACCTTGTTCAGATCTGCAGGTTTCACACACCTAGTGGATTACAAAAATGAATATGTGTGATTTGCAACTATTTCTCAGCCTCTCATCTCTGCCCCCTCCTGGAATCACCTTGCACGGGCCTACCTACCGCTTTGATCTGCACCCAAAAATACTAACTGAGAGGTGTTGTGTAAGTTAGTAAGTCGATGCTTAGCTACTTTATGTATAGTTCATTCATCTTCCTCTAAAATCTAAATTCAATAAAGATTTTAATAGATTAAGCTATTGTTTTTTATAAAAAATTTTTTTGCAACAAATTGTAGGTATGAGACAGTTTATGGGTTGCATTTTGCCACTAGTAAAAACCTTTTCTTTTTATGTCTCTCTTCTCACAAAACATCACCTACCACATGATCGTCTGATCCATGACCCCAATACCCTTGATTGTGTTAAAGTTAGGCAAGATGGGGTCATTAATTTCTTTACCCCTTTGTTCAGATCTGCAGGTTTCCCACACTTAAGGGATTGCAAAAAATGAATGAATTGTGTTATTTTCAACTATTTCAACCTCTCATTCTGCCCCTCCTGCGAATCACATTGCACAGGGATACCCCACAGCTTGATCTGCCCCAGAATATACTACGAAGGATGTTGTGGTCAAGGTTAGGTTAAAATAGATCTGATCTACTTTATGTATAGTTCATTCATCTTCCCTAGAAATCTAACTTCAAATATTACACACTCCACATCCCTTAAGGAAGGATTTTTTTGTAACAAATTTAATTTTTTAGTTTTTTAATTTGATTTTTTAGTTTAAATTAAAAAAACCTTTCTTTTGATGTCGCTCCTTCACAACGACATCACCTACCAATAATGATGATCTGATCCATAGACAACATAGACTTTATGTGATAGAAATTAGGCAAGGATAGGGTCATTAATTTTGTTACCTTGTTCAGATCTGCAGGTTTCACTCAAACTTAATGGATTGGCAACATGAATTCATTGTTTGCTTTTGCACTATTTCAGCCTCTCATCTCTGCTGGGGGGATTGAGAGGATGTTGTTGTAAGGTTAGGTAAAATAGATTCTCTGAGCTACTGTATGTATTGTTCATTCATCTTCCTCTATAAATCTAAGTATTCAAATATTAAGTATTCTACACCCCCTTAAGAAGGATTCTTTGTACAAATTGTAGGATATGGAAGTTCGGGTTGTCATTTACCACTATTAAACCTTTTCTCTTTCTTTTCGGTCCCCTCCCCTCCTTTCACAACACATCACCCTACCAACAATGATTATCTGATCCATAGACCACTTACTTGATGTTATAAAGTTAGGCAAGATAGGGTCATTAAAGCTGACTAGAGATTTCGAATATTATTTTTTTGTGTAAAAAATGAAAAATAGTCAACTAGAATAAAGATATAAACCTAAAATGCACAATTCCTAATTTGAGATGAATCGGATTTTTTTCGTTTTGATGCAGTAAACATTTATGTGTAGTATACGCCCATAGGATACTGTGTATAATAAAATTTCCGGATCCGGAATTTTTATTTAAACAACTTGTTGATTTTCTAATATGAAGGAATTCCGATTTAAGCTTAGCAATTTCACACAGTGATTAGTATATGGACCCTTTTGTAACATGCAAAAAAACCGAATTCTTTTGGAATTTGATGGCGCCCTCACACGGAATCTCTGCGTCGGCCTTTAATTTCGTACCTTGTTCAAATATCTGCAAGGGTCACACCCTCCCGTCACTTAGTGGATTGCAAAAATGATGAATTGATGTGATTTGCAACTATTTCAGCCTCTCATCACTGCCCCTCCTGGAATCACATTCTATGGGCCTACCCAACAGTTTAATCTGCCCTGCCCCAAATATACCACTGACAGGAATGTTGTGGTAAAGTTAGTTAAAATGATCTGAGCTACTGTATGTATGGTTCATTCATCTTCTCTAGGCGTGACCGTGCTTCAGTACTAATCATGGGCTTCATTGCAATACACTCGTGTATGCTGTGCCATCCAAAACTGTGTGTAAAACAAACATGGAAAATACAGAGTTATCGTGTTGATCTCACTGACTGAGGAAGATAAATGGAACATAGCTTTACCTTCCAGAATAATTGCAAAATTTGCAATTTATCAGATTCCAACTACATTTTCTGTCTCCCCACATGCACACAGATCTACAAATGGTACAACAGTCAATGTAATAGCACATGAATATGTACCTTTTTAAGTAATACTCCTAGTGAGCCATCATGGGACTCCAAACATTTTGTGTTGACCCACAACACCCGCTCATGCACATAGAAGATACATATATAGGTCCTACTACGGGCTTTTACATAAGAATTGTTGACCTAATGGAGTGACTGTACTCTACAAAATTTCTTCATGCGATAAGGTGGCAGTCTCATTTGCTGCCGTCTCACACCACATCATCTATCCACATCTCTGATCTGATCCCTAGATTGTGACAAATTTGGCAAAGTAGATGCCATATCAAGTTTGGATTATGGAAATGGACTGTCCACACCCACCACACCCCATCCTCACTACGCTACAACACACACAACACACCACACTAACAAACACACAAAAAAACTAAAAAATTAAAAAAAAACACCTACACACACACATACAAACCACACTCACCCCCCACTCATACATTAGAATTCCTAGCAATTTCCTATTGATATGTTACTTTCTTTGTTAGATAACAATGAAGTGACATACCTGTTCCTACCACTAAGCTAATGGGCTATCATATCAGTGTAGGATTTGGGGGACGGTCGCGGGAAAGGCTCATTTGGTTTGAGAGTGATTAACATTGGGAGTCGTCTACGTGATATTTGCGATCCAACTGATTCCATCACAATTTATGATAAATGTGAATGAGCATGTAAAATGTGGACATTTTTGTTATAATTTGCCTAGAATTGGCGAGAGGCCCTTTGGGGCGCAATACATCTACTGATATAGTCATTGGCACTATCTTTATTAGATAGCGACCACTGATAGTATATCCAAATATAGTCATAGGTTACTGTCTGCATTAGAGAGCAACCATTAATATGGCCATGTTTTTTATTGTCTTTATTAGTAGGACACACTGATATAGCCATGGGTACTGTCTCCCACTAGAGACAGCCTTTAATATGAAGACCATGTTTTTATTTTTATGCCTTTATTAGATAGCAACCATTGATATAGCCAGGGGTTACTGTCCTTCGGTAGATACATCCACTGATAGAGCTAATGGGTACATTACTGTCTTATTAGATAGTGACCACTGATAAAGCCCATGGGTTACCTATCTTCATGAGAGAATGACCACATAACAAAGCCATTGGTTACTCTCTCCATTAGAGAGCAACCATTAATTTGGCATGTTTTTATTGGCTTTATTGATACACCCACTGATATAGCCTGGTTTACTGGTTTCAGCAATAGCACCACTGTTAGCCAGGGAATACATGTCCTTACAGTAGATAGCGACTACTGATATAGCTATGGACTACTGTCTTCATTAGATAGTGGACCCCACGTAATAAAGCATAGGTTTATCCATCTTCATTAGATAGCGACCATATAATATAGCCATGGGTTATTTCCTCCATTAGGAGAGCATCCCTTCAATAGTTGACCAGGTTTTATTTTCTGGGTGTTTAGGAATGATGCGTAGGATCCCTCCCACTGATATAGCCATGGGTCTGTCCTAGCCAGTAGATAGCAACCACGGGATAGCCAGTGGATTAGGTACTTTCTTCAAAATTAGATAGTGACCACTGGTATAAAGGGCCATGGGTGTTCGAGTCCGGGGGTCATAGGATAGGCATTTAGATAGGGCAAGCACATAACGGTGCGTAGCAGTGGTTTCCTGTCTTCTTTAGATGCAACCATTCATATGGCTAGGGTTTTTATGTTTATACTAGCAACGATTGCATTACTTATTTAGCAACCACTGATTAGCCATGGGTGTTTTGTCTTCATTACAGAGCAACCATAATTGGGCCAGGTTTTATATCCTTTATTAGATAGCAACCACTGACGTAGCATAGGTTACTGACGTCCAATAGTTAGCAACCACTGATATGGTCATGGGTTACTCTATTTGTTAGAAAGCAACCACTGATATATGGGTTACTCTCTTTGTTATATATCAACCACTGATATAGCACCATGGATCATTGTCTTTATTAGATAGGACCATTGGTATGGTATGGGTTTGCTGTGTCATAGATAGTGCTACTACTGATATAGCCTTGGGTTACTGTCTTCATTAGATAAGCAACTACTGATATAGCCTGGTTACTAATTCATTAATAGCAACCACTGAATAGCAGTGTGTAGTCTTGATAGTTAGCAAACCATTGACAAAGCGTGGTTTTTGTCTTCCAGTATCTATAGGAGTCATGATATAGCTATGGGCACTGTCCTTAAGGGCAGTGTGAACCTAGAGTTTCCGAGTACCTATTTGGTTTTTTGTAACTGTGCAAATATTTGCTAGTATATGAAACAGTATACATTTCTAGAAGAAATGGACGATGAACCCGATGATTGTGGCTCAGATGAATGTTAAAAACGTCCGTATTGGAGAAAATACTCAAAAACACGATTTGCCCCAAAAATTTTCAGACAGCATAACAAAAACAATTTGAATTTTCATGATTTCTAGTTATTTTTTAGAAAAAAAAACAGACACCATTTGTCTAGGGACGGTTTTTCCTTTTTTAAAATTAGAGCTTACTGTTCGAAATATAAGGACCAAAATGTCAAAAAAGTGTGCTTTTTACCTTTTTTTTCAACATTTGAAGTATATATTGGAGGGGGAGGGGGGGTAAAAATTTTAGTGTTAGAAATCGATAAAATGAAAAAATGAGAAAACCGTCCTAGAGAAGACCAATTGTATCGTAGGAAAGGAAAACCTTACCTTTTACTTCGGTATATTTGGAATTATCTTGTCTGAAAATTGCCAAAATTTGCGAAAATGACCATTGAGAAATCCATGTTTTAGTAAAAAGACTTCCACGCCATTTCAAGCTGTCTCTTCTCAAATTAACTTTATCTTGAACTTCAAAATGAGTAGTTGTGCAAGTGATCACATACATCTTTATGCACTATGAATCAAACATATTTTGTCTCTAACTCCAGAAATTAGAAGAAATTGAAATTTCATCTTGTCTAAAAATTAGCGCTTTGTTTAAATTTTCAACATATTTATTTTTCGTTTTTCCAAGATGCGTTAGCGCAAAAGTACATTAAACCACGCGACGCTTATTACGCAGTAAAAATTCACGCGCGACGCGATGGTGCGCCTGCGCCTGACGGCGTGAAATGTGCTGAAATTCATGTTTAGGACAAGCGGTTTTGTGCCTTGAATGGTCAAATAGCTGTTTAAATCGGCAAAAACGAAGCTCATGATTGTCTGCAGGGATAACCTTTGTTGGGAACTATAGAACACAGTTTGATGTTAAAATGGTGCAAAATCAGAAAATTTCGCTTGTAAAAACAAAAGCACAGGGGTTGGACACTACCCTTAAGTAGATAGCGATCACTGATACAGCCTTTGGTTACCATCTTCAGTAGATAAAAACCCCAACTGAAGCCTGGGTTACCACATGGTTACTGTCTTCAGTAGACTAGTAACAAATATATACTGCCATGAGAGTTTTGGTTAAAACCATGAGATGGAGAGGTGAATCAAGTGGGCTATATTTTCGGAGGGGCTGCAACCCCTCAGGAAAATAGTAGGCCATACTGGATGTCCCGAGGTTCTAGTTTTAATCCTGCGCTCACATAAAGGCAGGATATATTGTTATAACTTCATTAATAAATTTTCATTGTAATTAAAAGGTTTGTCTTTCAATACTCATTGAATGGTCTCTCTTAGACAACAGCGAGTGGCTGAGCACCAAATACTATTTATGTCCGTAAATAGTAATAATAGGGCCTGGCGTTACGCGCATGCGCTTATCCACAAGCCGTAAATAGTACCTACAATGTATTGCTGGATGGTACTTTTAGGATGACGTCATCAATAGTGAAATATTTCAAATCACTGGAAGAGGCATTTTAGTCAAATTTATTACTGCAGTACATAACAACCACTGATACAGCCATGCAATTTCTGGCATCAGTGGATAACATATATGTATATACCCATATATCACTGTCTTCATTAGATGGCAACTACTGATACAGCAAAAAAGGGCTCTGCCCATGGACAGGGCAAGCACTTGTGTACACCTTCACTGTATCTTGGCACACAGACATTTTTTGTATTTAGAAGGGCGTAAGAGAAGAATTATATCCCAACTATGAAAATGTTAACAATGATTGTCCCGATGATCAATTTGGGATGGACTGTTCCCCCACACATATTATTCCTTTTTTGTGCCTCTCCAAGGTTTTCTACCTACGGAGGGTCATTTAATTTAGGTCGCAATGCTTGCAGAATCCGCAAGGTTCGC
>JAMKCH010082933.1:0-10178 GCA_023653785.1 Ophioderma brevispina
GAAACAGGGAGAGAGCTGATAGAGAGACAAAAAAGCCAGCAGTCTCGGCAGACAGACAGAGGGACAGAAACGGAAACGCAGAGGGAGAGAAAGACTCAGTAATTTTGGAGCAGGGGACAGACAGAGAGGAAAAATTTGTTTTTCTTGTGTGTAATGTAAGTCCGTAATATGGCAACCTTTTTATTAGAGAATTCGAGCAAAGCTCATTACTGTGGAAGTTGTTTTGTTTTTCTGGCCTTCTGTAGGATGTCTTAAAATTTATTAATTTCACAATGTGAACTTGTAAAGAAACACCCCATGTTAAAGAAAGGGTGTGACGTTCATGCTTGTTTGATATACTTTATAAAATTCAAAAGGTGCTGCTTAGCGGTATTGGCAATACATGTACACCCTTAATTTTTTATGCAGCAATTCAAACATTAAATAGGTCAATTTTTAAAGTACACTGCAAAATTAAAATCAAATGTTGTAGAAGTTAAATTTAAGAAGTTACTTACTATAATACAGCGAAAATAAGCTCTAAGTTTTGCAACATTTTCATTGTATGTTTTATATTATATTGTAAAATTTTCGACCATTTTTGGCAGAATTGATGCACAATATTTTTACTGTAAAACTCAGCAATGTGTAATTTAGTACTTGATCATGGAATTTAAAGGTTTAAGTGGCTTTAATATTGAGAATCGTTTAGCTTTAAAAAATAGCTCAAGTTTTCTCTTCATTCAACAGACACAAGAAGGATCAAATTTAAAAAAATCAGTATTTGCCTGTCTATTTTTTCAGAAAGCCAAATACCGTCAATATCTATATTTTGCAGTATTTTAATGCAAATTTTAATGTAAGTTTCACTGCGTATTTAACTTTATAAACGTCCTTACTCATTTTGATAGCATTGTAGTTTGCTCGCAATACTTAAATACGATTATAGATTCGATAAATATAGCACTGTTTGACAACAGATAACATTCTGCTCGAATGCAAAGGTACTTTTTTCATCTTCGCGCACATATTATAAACAAATCATGATTGTTTCTTAATTTCAGATACCCTTGCACTATCGCATTCCTTATTATTTTTTGTCCCAGGATTTCTCACCTGTTTTTTCAGTTTCTTTCGTCACCTTATAATATAAGGGCTGTCATCACATCTGAAGATATTTGCCTCGCATTTTCTCCAAATACAATTTATAAACCACTTCAAATGAGCAAAATGTATTCGCCTACATGTCAATTTTGTTCACGACTGCACGGAAATTGCGCGTTCTTCTTCAAGTCCCTCTGGAGCGGGACACATATATCAGGATTTGAAACACTTTTATGACTGGTATGCAATCGTTAAAGAGGCACTATCCGATCCTCAGCCTAGACCCTACCACTAACTTGATCAAACATGATATTTTGGTATCAATTGAAAGCTTGTCTTTTTCTCATCTTATCTGCAAAATATTTTGGCTAAATTATTTTCCATTATGATGTTACAAGGTAAGTTTGTTTAATACGTTTGCTGGTGGTATGGGCTATTGCAATACACACAATTATCGCTAACATTAAAATAGTATCTCGGATTCAAATTAAATTTTGGAATTAAAGTATACTGGTGATGGCCCTGTGCACAAAACAGAGGAAAATATATGCTGTAATCGGTTGGGGACCTTTAAGTCCAAAATTTACATTAATTGCCAATTTAAAAATTTTTATTTTCTGAGAAGATGACAGGTGTGTTCAATGAGTCCAAACCAGTGCATTTAGTCATGTTTTTTTTTTTATAGCAACACAATTCGTGACAAAACATTTCGGCTAATAAAAGTAAATGTCGTGCAGAGCTGAGCTCGTTTCCTTTGGCATTTGTATTGAGGGACAATTCTTCCAAACAATTCTGGGATCTAGTATTTTACAAACATCATGAACTAGAGCGTCCTATGGTATAGGGTGTTTTCATTGGAGATCAATAGGTTTAGGTCAATAATTTGGTGTCTTTGGGACTTTGAGTTCAGAAACTTTCTTGCAGAGATCTAACTATTCCAACAATTCTGTTTGGTCACTTTTAGGAGAAATGACACCGACGTAGGGCCTATGCAATTTCAATTGGTATTGATTGTTTCTTGACATAAACATATACTAAAAAAAATACTAAAAATGCTTTAATTTCAGTGGAAATGGTCTGATATTGTTTGTAATGTTCTCACAATTAAAATAAGGAATATTTTCGACCATCTGCAATGTGAAGTTAACAAGTTACGCACCTCATTAGTACTACCCCTATACCTCGTAGGGGTATAGGGGTTGTTGTTGGGTGTAACTTGGTAACTATACATTGTACATTGTCCAAACTATACCTTATTTTACTTGTGATTACATTACAAATAATATGAGACCCTTTCCACTGAAATTGAAGCATTTTTAAATATTTGACCCCTGTAGAAGCTAAATTTAACCTTTGACCTATAATAATGGTTTTCAGCTTATAACTCCATAGGGGGAAGTCGGAGATAGCACAAACTATACATTTGTTTACTCCTTGTGATCATACGAGCATGGTATGCAATTCAACAAAATGGACACCATTTTCAATTTCTGGCCCCCTTGTAAATCTTTTGCGAGGCACCTAGCTCGCTTAAAGATACCCCTACAGAATGGCCATCAATATATTTTTGTGTATGTTCGTATGTCGTGTTAGGTTACCACCAATGGTATGTCGGGTGCGTTCTTTGCTCCCACCTGCACCCCCGAGTTACGATACCACTAAGCGCTACAATTGATGGTCTGCTCATCCATTAGTCGGTATAAAAGTACATAAAAAAATATCAAGCTTTGGCATCTTCAGCTGTTATTGTGGTGGACAGCAGAGCGACACTCATGGCGTAGGGGCTCCCTTTTTGGACACGAACAGTGGCCTGTGTCAAAAAAGATTTGGAAGTCTAAGTTTGCTTGAATTTACAATAAGCGTATCGAATCCAGCGGTTTGCAAGGTTGAAGTAATCATTTAGACATCTGGGCGCCATAGAATCATTCAGGGCACTGTTGATTCATAGGTATTTGCAATGGATCTTCTATTCGGTTATGTGCTTGCCATTAAGATATGATTAATTTAGTGTTTTTTTGGATGGTATTTTAACATCGTTTCGGAATCTCAATTCTCTTTCAAGCAAGTCGCGGAATGTCTCGTGTTGGGGAAATGGATACTTTCCAAAATGGTTTTTAAAGATCGCTTTTGTGTCAAATTGTTAGGTGCCATCACACTTATGTTTGGTATGCGAAGCAGTTACCGTAAATGCTAAAAGCTAAAATATCGTGATTTGCAGACATATGGAACTGTATGAACATTGGTTTTAATTGGTGACCTTTGATCTACAATGCACCAGTGGCCGGCTGCATGAAACCCGTTAATATCCTTAATTGTGTCAGATGTTCGATCAAGAGATAATAGATTGAAATGCCCATGAATTCGTAACCAGTTATTAGCCCTTATAGGGGCGATTAAGGTCATATAAAAACACGATATTAAAAGTTACGGTGAGTACAATATTGACAGCGCCCTTTATACACCGTAGTCCAATAATTGGACATAGAATAATAAAGTTGTGTTTTTTTAAAAAAAATTATGTGAAAAAGATAACCACTTTTGATTTATTGAGTCGTAATCGCGGCTTTTTTGGCTTATGTGGGGGCCATTTTGCTTTCAGACCAAATTCGGAGTACACTACCACTGACCTCTACCAATGGATAGCGGGCTGCCGTACCGTTGAATAGTCGCCGATTAAACCACAGGGAAGTTGCATTTTGCCCCCTTCTTAAATGGCTTCCACATATTGTTCAAGGTTAAAGGAAGTATTTGGTTGGTGTGTGGAATATGGCAACAGCATGTGTATTGCCTTATTTCCGGCCACGTTGAGAAGGGCAAAAATCAACATTCCGTTGTATTCAATCGGCGACTCAGACCCGTTACCCGCTATCCACGTGTAGAGGTCAGCGGTACACACCAATCTAATTCCAAAGCGCACCGGTTTAAAAACAGATGATGATTTGATGATGAAACCACCGAGAAATTCCGAGAAGAAAACTGATTGGAGCACTATTTATAAATATAACTGAGTGATTTCCTGTGGGTGTCATTTGGTTATGGCTTGCGATTTGAGAACAAATTCTGGGCTCGTCCATCTAGACTACGTAACTGTAAAAAAAATAGTCCGGTGGACTATATCTGAATCCTCACCGATAGACTTTTCATGTAGAAATCCCAAGGAGTGGCAGAATGAGGCGTTGCCATTTATTCCGTCCAGCGTACTAGCTGCACAAATCATAATAAAAGCAAGTGACGGAAACAATTTTAATACTCATTGTGCGATTCTCTTTTGTGGAGTTTAGACTATATGAACACGTTTTACCTGACTCCCGGTCTAATGCTTTGAATTGTGTCACAAAACATGCTAGATACATTGGTATTCTGGCAGGAATTGCAACGAAAATGCCAAAAACGCTGATGATTTTATGTTTTTACAGAATGTAACGATCCCAATTGGCGAAGTAGTTAATTTCCAATATAGGGCCCCCGTTTCTTATGGTCTGATATGTTTTCGCGCCATTCGTTGGTTACATCTCTCACAAATGAACCCTTTATACCTAAATTGTGCAGACGTTTCACGACAATGGACCGTTCATATTTTCATATAGAGTTAAAAGCTTTACCACTAACGGATGCGTGTGTAAATTGGAAATAAAGTGATGGGTTTCAGGTTACATTTACAACAGAATTGATCTACATTAAGGAATTGAACATTATGACAAGGTTTATTTCCTTGACCATTTTCAGAGAAAAGGTTAGAAAAGTAATGAGTGGAAACAGTAAACCATTACCGCGCAGCGGTTTCGCGAGCAGGCCACCCGTAGGGAAAACCAACCCATTTAATTCACATCAGATTACATATACCAACTACATTGTACATCTAAAAGGACGTTTAAACCTAAGCCTATGATTTGGTATATGTTGGACAAATTACCCACAAGTTATGACCACGAAAATTCTCAGCTATTATTACAACCTTCCCATGTTATCATTTTGAATAAGCACCACCATTTTAATATGATTGAGGTTAACGCCAGGTAGACCTAGAAGTTAATTATGTAAACCGTAGGAGCCAATCCCTACAAGGGGAGGGGAGAGGGCAAGGGGGACCATGAATAGAGACACACAAGTTTGTAGTAGTATTTAGTGACTTGACACCAACAGTTATAGTTCCTCGGAGGCGGTCTCCAGAGATTTCTGAATATAATTTTTTTTTAATATTAATTTAAAATATAATAATATTAGAACTAAAGATTAGTCACCTAGAATGCTCAATTCCTAAAAGTTGAGTATGAAGTCGGAGTGTTTCGTTTTTGAACTGCAGTAAACATTTATGTGTATATAACAGTGGCCATAGCGATACTGTGTATAACTAAAATTTCCGGATCCGGAAGTTGTTGAAGAACAAAGGTGATTTTACTACATGAAAAGGACTTCGATTTGAGCTAGTTTAGCTATTTCCCACAGTGACTAGTATATGGACAAGCAGTTATGTACATGCATAAATAACACAATTTTTTTGAAAATGGAGGGCGCCCTATCGGGGAAATCTATCTGAGTCGGCCTTTTCCTGTTTAAAGATGGGGACCCTATCAGACCACACCTTCGTCCTGAAACTTGATAATGCAAAGTTCATATTTGTTTGTCATTACCCAAGGTGACAATTAAGCGTCTCTCTGGGAATATTTCCTTTCAAGTTAATGAACAAAAACCACGTCCCAAAAGGTGGATCGACCTAATAATTCACACCTATTTAGTATGGGCCATCTTTTATTACTTATATTTTGCTTTTACACATACCAAACGGGTGGACGATTTAACTCAAATTTTGTTATCAGGTTATTGCTCTCATGTGAGAGAGAAAACATCATAAAAAACAAAATTGGACCATGGACCGTGCCACCCACCTTTACTGGAACGAGGGCAACGGGGCCGGATAAAATAATATTGTTATTGCATCGCTGCTATTTCAAAATGGCCGCCACCATCTCCAAGGAAAAGACACTAAGAGACGATTTTGGTGTTTAAAAATACTTTGCTTCTGGGGCCCAAGGCGGTCATATTCGAAGACTGATTCCCAAACCTATAACAGTCATGGCATTTTGTATATATATATGCTGCTATCTTCTCAAGCATGTCTGACGTCGACCCTGAAAAAACCTATAGATAAACGTCTGTATGTCATACATGTGAGTAGTCCCACGAAAAGGAAAAGAGACTTATAATCCTAAATAAAGCTTTCAAACATGAACCTTAATGCATTTTCTACAGTCATGCTTATTGAACCATCATTGCTTTGAAAATTGCATGTCAAAACTCACATATGACATTGGGCCCATAACGGTGGTAATGTTAATTTTTTTATCATGCCGGCATGATTGAACACCGAAACTACTATTGATATTTTTTTTAGGGGTCTTACCTGAATTATTGTCACCAAACCCCTTCAACATGTCCGCCCTCTCTCTTGATACAAAGCTCCTTGCAAACGATTTGTCGACATGTCAGCTACAGCCCGTCTGATCATCACGTAGGACTTCCACCTTATGTTGGAAATGCGGGCTCGCAAATCCTGAGGGTTATCCTGGTGTACACTTTTCTGCATTATCCCATAAGAAGAACAGTCACAGAGTGTCGATCAGGTGTCCTGGTGGGCCATTCAACAGCATGACGTTATCAGGCCCATCCAACGGATGTTGCCACAGAAAACGCGTATGTACGGCGATTTTATTATCTGACTAATAAGTCTGTGGGCAGGTGACACACAGCTTGCCCGTAGGAGAAAATGCAAGCTCCAGCTGCAAGGCACCGGAAAATAGTCAGGTTAATCAATTGCCGGAATAAGCCGTGGGCGCTATTATAAAATTTCGTTCGCTAGAATTATAGGCCCCACACATAAGCAGCACATGCTAATTAATTGCCACACCGAAGATCCAGACTTTAAGTTTCTCTCGAGTCATAGTTGTATCAAGTGAAACTTAGGAGAGTGATGGCGCATTCTTAATCTTTTTTATGGACGTTCAAGTCAATTTTTGTTATCCGATTGAAGGATGAAAGGGAGGGTCCAAGTCCATTCTTCTTCGCAGTGTTTCCCTTGGATGTTATTGTAATTAGATGACGTAAACCCTGCATTGTATTGTGTTGTTATTGTCAGTTCTCACCTATGCATCTTCTCCCATGAGGAAGTGACCCCATTGTTCGATTAACGGATCATGATCTGGTTGACATGACGTCTCGTATATTTTCTTAGACGGCCAATCCAAGTGCGGAAAAAGGCTTTCTCTAAAGGCATTCTTTGAGTGGTTGTCTTCAGGCTCTTTGTTTCATTGAAATTGTGCAAAACGAACAGTATTTGCTGAGTTCCTACAAACCTCGACACGCATGTGGCTACTAAAGTTTGGCAGGAATTGAAACGAAATGCCAAAAAAAAATCGCTTGATGATTTTACTGTTTAACAGAATGTAAACGTCCAAATGTTCGAAGTAATTTAAAAGGGCCCCCGTTTCATTATGTATGAAGCTGTTTTCAGGCCATTAGGTGCTTACAATCTCTACATAAATGAACCCCTTATACCTAAAATTGTGCAGACGTTTTAACGACATGACCGTTTCAATTTCATATGAGTTAAAAGCTTACCACTTAAGACGGGTAAAATTGAAATTAAAGTGATGGGTTTTAGGTTACAATTTACAACAAATGATTACATAAGGATTGAACATTATGACAAGGTTTATTTCCTTGACCATTTCGAGAAAGGTATTGAGTGGAAACGTAACCCCATTGTACCGCGCAGGCGGCTTTCGCGTAGGAACAATTAATTTCCATCAGCATTACAGACAAATACATTGTACATTGAAAAAGAGTTTAACACAAGCCTATTTGGTATATGTTGAAGACCAATATTAACCAAGTATGACCAGAAAATTCCAGCTATTATACACCTTCCCATGTTCATTTGAATAAGCACACCATTTTACTATGATGGTTAAACTCCAGGTAGACCTAGAAGTAATTTCTTGTAACCGTAGACATCCCTACACGGTATTTTAGCTTTGTTTGTTAGTATTTAGTACTGAGCACCAACCAGTAAAAGTCTGAATCCGAGATTTTGATATAATTTTTTTTTAATATAGTAATTAACAAAGAATAAATTAGCCTAAAGATAGTCACCTAGAATGCTCAATCCAAAGTTTGAGAGGAATAGGCAGGTTCGTTTTGATGCCAAGACACATTTATGTGTATATAACAGTGCATCGCTGATAGATGTGTATGTTAAAAACAAAATTTCGGATCCGGAATTTTTAAACAAAGATGTGTTGATTTTTGACATGAAGGAATTCGATTGAGCTTAGCATTTCACACAGTGACTAGTATGGACAAGCATTATGTACATGCAAAAAACACAAGTTTTGAAAATTGAGGGCGCCCCTCATCGGGAATCTATTGAGTCGGTGTCCTTTTAAAGATGGGTGACCCCTATCGGACAACCTCGTTCGAAACACTTGACTACATAAAAGTTCATATTTTTGGCATTACCCAGGTGAAATTGTAAGGTCCTCTGGGAATATTTCCTTCGATGTTATGAAAAAACGTCTCCAATGTGGTCAACCACATTAATAACAATACCTATTTTATGGGCCCCAATTTTTATACTTCTATTTGCTTTTACCATCCAAACGGGTGGGGACCGATTTAATAAATTTTGTGATTTTTTTTTTTTTTTTTAAAAAACATCCAAAAAACCAAAATTGGACCAAGACCGTTTCACCCACCCTTTAATGGAATGAGGGCACGGGGCGGAAATAATATTTGTTTTTGCATACGCGCTATTTTCAAAAATGGCCGCCATCTCCAAAGAAAAGCACCTAAGAAGACGATTTTGGTGTAAAAATACTTTTCGGCCAAGGAGTCAATAACTATTTCCCAAACCTATAAAAGTCCTGGCATTTTGTATAATATGCTGCCATTTTCCAAGATGTTGACATCGCATTGAAACAAAACCCTTATAAACTCTTAGTATCCATGGCTGTCACAGAAAAAAAAATTAAATCCTAAAATAAGCTTTCAAAATGACACCTTAATGACATTTCTCCAGTCATGACTCATTGAACATCATTGCTTTGAAATTGCATGTTCAAAACTTCACATATGACAGTTGGGCATAAAGGTAATGTTAATTTTTTTATAATGAGCATGATGAACGGAAATTGTTATTTGATGTTTTTAGTACTTACATGAATTATGCACCAAAACACTTCAAATGTCGCCTCTCTTCGAACAAAGTCTGCAAACCGAGGTTCAGCTGTCAGCTAACAGCCCGTATGATCATCACGTAGGCTTCCACCTTAGTTGAATGCGGGCTCGCAAACCCTGAAGGTATCCTAGGTGTACACTTTTTGTCATATATCCCCATAAGAAGAGGTCACAGGGTGTCCGATAGGTGTCCTGGTGGGCCATCACAGCATGATTCAGGGCTTAACTATGTTCGACGAAAAGGTTATGTAGGCGATATCTGACATAATTAAGTCTGTGGGCAGGGTGCCCAAATGTTTGCCGTCGGAAATTGGCAGCTCAAGTTTCAGGCACAGCATCGTGGTTAAGCATTGGCAGATACTTGTCCATTAACATTTCGTTCGCAGCCCCAGGAAATAGGCCAGATAAGACTCCATTGCGGATAATTGCCACACCGAAGTATCAGACTTTAGTCTCTCGGTCATATTTGCTATCCAAAGTTTGGTGAACACTTAGAGAGTTGATCGGCGCATTCTTAATGGAGGGATCGTTCAAGTCAATTTTGGTTCTCCGATGGAAGGATGAACGGGAAGTCTTACCAGTCCATCTTCTTGACAGTGGTTTCCATGGATGTTAGTAATCGACGTTAAAACTGCATTCGTGTTGTATTGTCAGTTTTCACGTGCATTCTTTCCCTGAGTGAACTTTGTTCTGATTAAGGCTCATGATGGTGCCATGATCTCGATATTTTAGACGGCCAATCCCAGTCGGAAAAGGCTTCTCTAAAGGCATCTTGAGTGTTTCTAGCTCTTTGTTTCATGAAATTGTGTTCACAAACGACAATCTTTGGATGGTTCTAACCATGCACCAGGTTGCTCTTAAAG
>JAMKCH010082934.1:0-12680 GCA_023653785.1 Ophioderma brevispina
ATATGGCCCTCCTACT
Organism: Ophioderma brevispina; assembly: GCA_023653785.1. Lineage (NCBI taxonomy): Eukaryota > Metazoa > Echinodermata > Ophiuroidea > Amphilepidida > Ophiodermatidae > Ophioderma > Ophioderma brevispina. The sequence continues at coordinate 17 of JAMKCH010082934.1, forward strand.
AAATGCTACACAATAATTTCAGTATTTAGCGTTATTTACGAGCATCATTAGTGTCTTATTTCCACTAAGAACCCATTTATTAAACCTACCGCAACAGCTGTATTTCAACGATCTTTTACGGGTCGTGACTACAACGCATTATAGAATATTATCATGACACTAATGCACAACTGGCAAATGGTTTAAATTTTCATACACGGAGCAATTCATCATCATTGTCTGAGCACTATTCGATTGCTCCTAACCATTTCATCAAACTATACAGTGTCCGCTAATGTTTACTCATGGCTTCAGCTGTGTTTTATGCATAAAATATTATATTCCATTATTAATTATATTATATATTAATTAATTAATTATTAGTTTTTTTTTTTTTTTTTTTTTTTTTTTTAAATTAAAACTTCCGTTAGTGCCCAAGGGGGGGGGGGGGGGGTTCCTAGGACCCAACCCAGATTAGCACTTTCCCGTGGGAGTTTGTCATGACACTGACACCAATCATTGGGGGTCACGTAAAACCACATACCCACACTAAAATGAAAATCCGACCCTTTGAACCTATGACCTAGGGCCCAATTGAAATTTTCACCCTTCGAAAAAGAGTGGTTCGACATTTCCAACCATCCTCAGCACCCATCCAATATAGGGTTTAGACACCAAAATAATTCATATATATCTACTCTAGAATAACAATTAAAATAATCATCTATGCAAAATCTATCTGCCAAATTTAAATACCATCTTGTATTTTTCTCGAAACTTTAAAATCACTTATTGTCCCCATAGACTTACACAGTTAAGAGCACGCAATGACAAAATTAAAAATTGGATGCATCAGCATATAAAAGGTTATTTGTTAATTATTCTTAAATTATTAATTATTACCTCCTAAGGTCTATATCTACGCAAATAACTCCCAAGATTGAATTACTAAATTTTTTTATTAGTAAAATATCGTGATTTTTTCACTTCCGTTAGTGGCCCAAGGGGGGGGGGAGAGCGTAGATAATCCTAGGGACCCACCTAATTATTCTAATGAGCCGTGGCGGATTATTTTTTTTTTTGTATATCAGGAGAAGCGTATTCATAAATCAGATAATTAGCAAAAAACTCCTTGACAAATTTGATTGCGTAACCGAATAATCGCAAAAAAATCAAATGTTGGGTACTATGGACCCCCCCCCCCCCCTCCTTTGGCACTTAGTGTTAAGCCGTTGCTTACATTTTTGGTGTAAATCGATTTGTTTTTTATTTAGTATCGAAAAGGTATGTTATACTCATATTTTGGTAAATTTCACTGCTTTTCAACTGAGAGTCCTCATTTATTCAGAGGTATTTGGCTAAAGATCCTAATTATGGGTTAGATACGACTTGGTTTGGCACTCCAAAATTTAATTTCGTTTGAGTTCAATAAGTCGTAAGGTAGATATACTTTTTTGTCACGCACGGGAAAATAATGTGTATGGATACGCAACCTTGATCATATAATTACTTCTTACTTATGTGGTACGGCATTTTATTTTTTGTTAGGGTTAAGATTTAGAAAGTATGTATATCAAAAATTGCCAAATTATTTTTTGTGAAAGATCAATTTTTCTTAAAATCAAAATGATCCTAATTTGGTGAAACAACCTCATGGCAATTGCAGTGACGACCCTCTTGAAAACCAATAGTATTACGCTCATTATTTGAAAGTACTTGAAAGATGCGAGTCTAAGTTGTATAGTTTTAAATGGGAGGGGCCCTGTACGCATGATTCTAACCAGAATATAGAGAAGCGGAAAATCAAATTTATGTAGAGTTGTTAGGCTACTGATGCATAATTGGGGGTGTAAATACGACGTGTTTGCAGTAAAAAATTGAAATTGCGGTTGATGCAAATGTATTGGCTGGTTGCTGGGGGGCCCCATTACCCCTTCGTTATTCGATCAATCGTTATAATCAGACATTTTGTAATGGTGTACCAATTTATTATTTTCAATGGAAATATTAAACGATCAGTTCCAAGAATCTCCAGACTTACACGCGTAGACCATTTATTGACACTCGTTTCCGTTAATAGCGGATTTTCTTCAAAATAGACCCGTTGCCACTCCAATAAACGGTGAAATATTTTTAAAAAATATTAAAAAGTACTAGCATGATAAAGTGATAAACATGTAAACTGTGTCATACCTAACCGATGCGGTCTATATTATACAGCATTGTCATAGCATCAAAGGTGCCCCCCCCACCCATTACACACGAGACACCAACAAACAATACAAAACCCACGCTTTTACGCGTTTTATAAAAAAAAAAACAATCGCATCGGCCAATATAACCTTTCCACAATTTCTTGGGATCCAATAACGCATTTTATTGTAATAGGTTATTGTGTTTTTTATATACGGAGTCATAACTACTTGAACATGCAATTCGGTAACCGTAAACAACCTAATTAGCATCATAATAACAACGAAATTACTAAATAACTGAAATATACAGTTGTCGGTAAGGAGAAATTACAATAATTCCAAAGAGGGAGTCAAAACTTGAAAATTTTCATAAAAGGTTTTTTAGTGAATCGAGACTGATCATGATACTGCCCCTTTAATTTATATACACCTGCAAACGATTCTACAATGAAGCATAACTCCCATGTCGATTTACTGTTTATCATCGTCTGGTATTGTATGGAACTCCGGTAGCATGAAAAGGTTGACTAGGCCTAAAGTACACTTCTTTTATAATCATATTTAATCCCAATGTGGGTTTATTCTTATCCGAATGCAAATGCAATTAGCCCTTATTCATTATGTGTCTATTTTTATTATTAATTCAATGTGAATGATGTAGCACCGTGTGGAATTAATGTTGCAATCCGATGTCGATAATGTGTTTTTTCATTGAATAAGGCTCCATTTTCCCTGCAAATTATCATCCGAATTTGCTTGAAGTATGCTCAATGCTCCTGTACACGGCAACGGTTTGAATATATACGTGATGTAGATATACATGCATACATTAGTGACATTATTTTATAAGCTTACTGCGCCTAATAGAAAGGCTATGTCTCATTACATGAACTCACACAATGAATACTCTATTTCAAATCTCGGCTATGAAAATAACTTTACCTAGTATTTAAATAAGGAGATCGAATGTATCGTAACCATGGCAACAATTGCTGTGTGTGACAATAAACGACGCTTAGAGGTGCTCAGTAGGTGAACATGAATTAATGAAATAAATTGGCATGCAGCACACAAAATAACTAATGCATAACACGGCGTGCGTGGTATTGTTAGAAGCTAAAGCATCACAGAAAATCGACTTGTCTCTGGAGAATCAGTCTGTCTGGGGAAGTTGTTCGCTCGATAACAACTTACAATAAGGGTTTGTAAATTCTTACTGAGTTTACAACTAGCACTATCGTGGTTTTCTAATAGTGACGTTGTATATTAAACTATAATAAATGACCCATATTAATCCAATTTGTTTAATCATAACTGCAATTATTTAAAAGTACGTAATGACCCCCAAACACTTAAGTGCCCAAGGGGGGGGGGGGTCCATAGTATCCCAACATTTGGATTTTTTTTTTGTTTTTTTGCGCTTTCTTGGTTACGCATCATATTTTTTCAACAAGGATTTTTGTAGCGAATTGTCCTTATTAGGGCATACGCTTCTCCTGATACAAAAAAAAAAATAAATCCGTAACCACGCTTCATACGAATAATTAGGTTGGGTCCCTATGAACCCCCCCCCCCCCATCTCTTGGGGTGACAGGGAAAAATCAAGATATTTTTACAAATTAAAAAAAATAAGTAATTCAATCTCTTGGGAGTTATTGGCCAATATATACTTTTTTTTTTTTTTTAAAGTTAATAATTAATATACTTAAATCAATAACCTTTTTATTATGCTGATAGCAATCAAGTTTATGTGTCATGACCGTGCTCTTAACTGTGTAGTCCTATGGGACAGAGACCAAGGTGAATTGGAGTTTCTGATAAAATACAAGATGTATAAATTTGGCTATATTTTGCAATAATTATATTAATTGGGTTATTCTAGAGTAGAAATAAATGAATTGTTTTTGGAGTTGGCTGAGGATGTAAATAATGTGGTCCGAACCACCACTTTTTTCGGAGAGTGACAATTTTTTTCAAATGGCATAGGTATAGGCCAAAGTTCGGAGTTTCAATATTTGTGGGATGTGTTCTTACGTGACCCCCAAATTACTTGTGTTATTTTCTAATTAAAACTCCCATGGTTAAGTGGTTATCTGGGTTGGTCCCCTATACCCCTCCCTCCCGGGCACTAACGGAAGTTTTGTTTTTTTTTTAAGCTTGGGGGCACTTAAGTGTTAATCGAATCGTTCAAGTAATAGTGCATTAACTAATGCGGCTATACATACGGCTCCGCAATCAATAAACTAGTAAAAAAACTTTGCAAAATAACATCAAAGTAGACTACCCCTACCCCTGGAATCAATTGCAAGATATTTATTAAAAGACGCAAACAAACAAAAAAAAAAGACGATTCTCATGCCATAATATTACCCTAACGTCCCTAGAGGAAAATCTGACGTTCAATCGGAAAAAAACAAAAAAAAAAAAAAAAAAATGGAGGTACGTTATTTTTTTTTTTTTTGGCAAATTTTTTTTTTTCCAAAAACAAGGCGGGGTGGTTCCCTCAGTGATTGTTCTTCACATGTGCATTTAAACGCATACCTATGGCTTGTTTTACAAAATTAAGGTGTATGCTTTAATAAATTGAATGTGAAAATATCCCCAACGATTGAAGACGTCACCCTAGTTTTCTCATTACATGATTCAGTAGTCCACATAATATGTTTTAAATCAATTTACAAAACATCTGACACTTTCTAATAATATAATGTTATATGGTATTCCGATAACCTCAGTTTACTTGGCATTTCAATACCAATACATACGAGTTTAAGGAATTCACTTTAATTGGGAATGAACTTTTCATTGTGTGATCTTTTCCCATGGCCCACGTTATATAATTTCCAAATAATATATATATATAGATAATATATATCTATATTATATTATATTATATATATATATATAATATATATGTCGTAAAATCCGTTTGGTTGAGATACAGTGCTGGATATGAAACTTGTGTTATGTTATCACAACGTTTTAGGCATACAACCCTTTTCTTTCAAGTTGTGGTACAAGAGTGCATGAGCTAAAATATACCAGGCAAGAAAGCAAAGCAAAAAATCATTAACATAAAAGGACCATGGAAACAAAAGTAAAAGGCATCATGATAAAGGTTGCACCTTGATAAAAAAAAGTAAAGCCAGTGATGCACGATGACATAAACAAGATGCTTAAGAGGTAAGGTGTGAATCTCCCTAGCAATCAGAGTTAAGAGATGAACCATGAGAAGGTTGGATAAGGCTACTTTAGAAGCCCAGATTGAGAGCACGAATTTCAAATGCCGAAAAAATGCAATGAAAAGAAAAAATACATATGTCAATAAGCACATTTTTTGTGTTGTGACCGACCTGGATTTAATTGCCAAGTCTGAAAATAAGACGATGTTCTGCCTCCATACGTCCCCTCAGAGGGCTCCTTGCAAAGGAACAAGGCAGTCACACTAAAATCACATTAATACTAAAGGTTAAGGAGGGTTTGAAATGTTTTGGCCACTGGAAAACCCACTGAAATTGTTGTTGATGGACCGAAGGTGTTCTGACCGAAGGTGAATGGACCAAGGTGTTCTGTGTCCCGATACTTCGGTTTGTCGGATCTCTGCTGTTATGTCCGATCTTTCATCGGTTGTCCATCTTTCGGTTTGTCCGATCTGCGAGACGACGCTGAGCTTCACCTATAATACAAAAGTTACATTTCTGACATTGGATAAGCATAAATAAACATTAAAAAGTGGGGGAATGCATTATATATGTATTATCTATATATATATATATACTATTCATCATCTCTATCTATTATCTTCTCTCTATATATCTATATATATCTATATCTATATATAGATATATATCTATACACACACTATGCGGTCATCGTTATCCATATTCGTTCCAACGCAACGTCAGAATCAACTAAAATAACTTATTGAGGATATCTAGTAAACAAATTAATAAAAAAGATTGCTATGGTCGCGGAAATGCACCTTTAATGTGGCGCGACCAGTCGACTGAAAAGTGGCCCTCTGTATTTCCAAAGGCAGGCAGTGACTCTAGAATATCTTTAACCTTATTCTTCATGTTTACAGGAATATTCCCCAATTCCCTTCTCGACTTCACACTACCAACACCAACAAGACGCAGTCAATGGCCGATTTTCGGGGTGGGGGCCAGTTTAACGTATTTTTTCGCACTCATATACAAAATATGTTGGTTGAAACGTTTTCCAATGACGATGCAACAATCATAAACGAATTGTTCACGGTTTATAGTGGAAATATTTGTTCTCAATCAATATATCGTCGCGGTCAGGACAAACCTCATATGTGCATTTGACCTTAAAAGCAAACCTCACCATGTAGTAAAAACGTCCATGACAAACCTCATATGTAACATTTTCGAGAGACACCAAACACTGAATAATTTGCTGTAATGCCATGCACCAGAAAGTTTTCCTTTCTAATATATTTAGGTAATTATTACTCTCCCATTCTGAATAAAGGCATTGATTATCATAGTTGGCTGAATTCAAGCTAGAACCCGATGTGACCAAATGCACATATGAGCTTTTTAGCATTGGGCCCACTTTTTCCATATTGAGGTTTTTGCATTTGCCCCTCTGGAGTTCATATGAGTTTTCCACCCAGCGACGATATGTGATCTTGTCAATACTCACAATCATCTCACGTTGAAAATGTATATTGGAATTCAGGTCAGTGTTGGAAATACGATTGTTGGGCGTTGCCTTTTTCCATGCGCAGATGGTATAAAATCGGAGTATAATAAAGCCACTGCATTGCAAGTTACCCTAGCTATGTGTAGCAAGCAAATGATGGGCAGAATATCACAGTCCTGCACAGAGTTGGGTGGTTGTCTCATGTAGCATGCAAAGTCCTCTGTTCCAATTATTTTAAAATTAAGACATGGTATAGCCTACTAGGAAATTCATTTACATTTCCAAGCGCAGAAACAAACTTTTGATTGGATGACAGCGCACCCATCACAGAGGATAACTTCTCAGTTCATTGACATGTAATGGAGTATGACCCATGGTTTTGAAGAGTAAACCACTATGTGTAGCCATGCCCAGATAGGGCACACACTAATGATTACAATATGCTCTTCCACCAGGGCAACAGTTTCAGTGTGTTGTACTTGTCATCTTGACACGAACTGATCTGTGTTTCTAGGTATCATATATTATACACAACACTCAGGGGTGTGTTTTTCCTAAATACACTGTGTGAATGAAAGCTGTTGAACTGTGCCATAGGAGTTCTGATACTTCATTTGCCTCATAGTGACCAAGCATTGTTGTTAAAACCTGTTTCCTGTGAGGTTCAATTTTTGTAATCTCAGTGCAATGGACTGTGGTCAAATATTAAGCAATCTATTTGATTGTAAACGACTATGGGGGCACTCACTCTGAAATGGATTGGTGTAAGACTGCCATTTCCAAACCCATGGTATTTCAAATTAAAGTTTGATGTCATGAGGTATGGTTGGAGGAGGCTGAATTTACTGAGGTTCATATCCTCTCTCAAGAGAGGAAAACTTCCATGATCTCAATATTTACACTAAACATATTAAGTACTTACACATTCCTCGCAAAGCGATGTTGGTCTTTTTATTAAAAGACTATTCCCTTGTCTAATTTGTAATCGCAGGGGTTTTAAATGTAAGTTGGATTGTGTAATTTCTAAGGATGGGAATCAAGTAGCTTCTTAAATGGCCTGTGATAACCAAAAAAAAAAAAGACAGTTGAAATTCCACGTGTAAAATAGGTCAGAGGATTGATACTGCTGAGTGGTGGTTTGAAGCAATACGTTAACCTATTACTGAAGACTATTTTCGTCCATTTTGCATACTCTGTAATCCCCCTCCCAATTTGTAAAAAACCATACATTTATACTACGACAATCTTGCCAAAGATGGGTTTCTAATTTCCAAAGACAGTTTTTTAGTCACGTTTTATCCTAAAAACAAAAAACGTTTAGTGTTCTATAAAAATACTGTCAATGTACTCAAAGGAGTGGCAAATACGATGTTCATGTCATTTCAAACGCCTATTTGGGATTATCAATACCACTTGAATTCTGTCAGGTAGTTGCAGGATCCTAATCTTATAATGATTATGACATCTTGGTACGGAAGGTACTGCTGTCCGGAAAGTGTTGTAGTGTGTTTCACAGACTGCGAAGATATTATCTAAATTGGTACTGCGCGCAGAGATTAACGTTATCAGTCCTTCAAGAGATGGTGTTTAATGAAACTAAATCTCAAATATCTCCGGAAACGGAGGGTTCTAATGGAAGTTGGCATCAGAGGGGTCCGTTACACTAATGTTTTGTTTTAAATATGTATCGTCATTGGGCTGAACCTATAGAACATAGCAGAAAATTGACGTTTTTTGTCGGGTACTTTCGGTACTCGCAGACACTGAAAGTTAACAAACACGCCAATCTCTACGTCTTACGGGCGAATCCATTTTTCTCCCACAATGCCTTTCGGTATTATTCCAGTCCCTGAGAATGTTTCAAACACTACGCAACTTGTTTTTTTTTTTTTTCAATTTTAAACAGGAATTACGTACTTAACGGACCTCCGTATGTGTGAAGATATTGTTCGCGTATTTACCAGAACAAAAGTGTATATACACTTTGGCGCAAACTTGCGCTTGCGACCTATCCAAATAGTCATTATAGATGACAATCTAATCATGTCTTTTCCAAACGATATACACGAGGGATAAGCTCATACTTGATAATATGGTTTTAATGTTTAAGCGATTTGAACTGGAAGAGTGTATTTGTACGACTACCCAGTGTACTTAAACAATTCGACAAAAATGTTTTCACTTTTACATGAAAATAAAAAAATCGAACAAATCTGTTGAATTAATAGTGTGATCAGGTCATTTTTGTAATACGGTGTGGTGTGCCCTCTCTGTGTCAGGTACTTCTTTTTGCGGGGGTGCTCGTCTATCGAGGATATTTAATAATGGAACGTTAAAAAACAATTAAACATCTTGGGCAGTACAAATCATGGACCACCCCTAAGCTTACTTACAATGACTGAAGGAAATGGTCCGATATTTACATTCTGCTGTACTCTCCAAAGGAATCAACAACGCCTTATTCCATGTTTATTCCACGTACACTACTGGAGGATAAACAATATCATACGGTATGCACCAATATCAAAATGAAATAGAAGGCAACTCAGCTAGGAATATTTAAAAGAGTGCTAAAAAAGTATTGATTTTTTTTAAGATTCAGGATTCAAAGATGGCTGCCAAATGATGGTCTTAATTAAACCATCTAGGTGATTTTGAAAAGTGAATCATGTGTGTTTGACGTCTTGCCTTTCATTTAAGCATCCCATCTCCCAGGTTGGATCACTCTTCATGAGTTTTTGTCTTCTTTTCTCAAAATACGTACAAATATATGGGTTCACGATGACTTATGATACCTGACATCAATTGACTGTTTTTTCTATACTGGCAATATCATAAGATATGGTGTTCGTTATCATACATCTGACATAACCATCAGGGGACCTTGTTTTGGCTGTGTTGTAAATGACCTTGTAAAATGAATTAAGGATATGGTGATGGCCTGTCCATCCTCAAGATCCCATTTCACTCAACCGGATACCAGAATTTGATGCTGTGGACAATATATCCAGAGTTCACCGATAGGAGAAACCGATGTTTATTGCGTGTTTTATTTACGAAGTTAGATCTATTACATTGAAATAATAATAATATAGACTAAAATATGGCACGATTGGTCCTGTGTTTTATACATTGGAGTTTAAATAGTCTACCTATCTCGTTGGTAATTTTACAATTCTGTATGTATATTTATTGAAATGGACATTATTGAAATCGTAAATTATATTAATTGCTCATTGTGAAAATAGTATATATAAAACAATACAGCACAGTGGCATATGCATGGGACCGTGGGAAACAAGCAAATTCTCATAACACAAAACCGTAAGATGAAAATTAACTAAAATTTTGTGAATAAGTTTTACTCAATGATATCTATTGAACCATGAATAAACAGAAAGACCTGAAATCAAGAAATTCACCTTTAAATTAATTATATAATGATGTGCCAGAAAGGGAACATGTTGACAAATAGGGTAAATTTGTGAAACAAAAGACACGATATTTTTATGTCAAAAGTTCTGTGCAAAATTCTGTTCTGTGTAATTGTCAACCACATTCCATCCACAACGTTGCCTTATTGTTGGAGTGTGTGATGATTTCTATGGAGCCCTTTGTAAATTGGTCAAGTTCACAGCATACCAGTTTGGCCAAAAACAGTAAGTATAATCTGCAAATGTTCGCATATTCTTAAGGTATACACGTCACAATATTTGGAGGGGATGGTCACAGATTGATTTTGAAATCCGTGTAGTGATTTGTCATTCCAATTTTAAGGACATATGCCGAATTTCAATGTCTTAACCCTTCAAAAAATACAGCTTGCTCAATCTCTCACAAAACTCCAAATTGTACATCCAATTCTAGCTTTGCAAACAATCACCAAAACTCAAAATTGCTACATCCAATCTGCTTTTGCAAATATATTTACAGTGGATCGACATGATCTATATGTCTTAGTTACACCCCCTGAGCGAGAGTTCTGAGTGAGGAGTCATTTGCTACTGTAGGCCTACGTACATATATCTGCAGGCAGCAATCCAAACGCAAACACAAACACACACAAATTATATTATTGATATTGTTAGTGTTTTTCCAACCTTCAATCGGATTTTATTGGATGAGGTTAGCCATCAAGAGGCCAAAGAGTTTATCTCTATGTTCTGTCTGTCTCTAGCTATCTCTCTAATCATTTGAGAGATTTGCCATTCCAATACGAATCCAGTTGTTGAGTGATATGTATCAGTTTTCCTGACAAAAATGTCATATACTTTCTACTTGGACAATACTAAAACCTTTTTTACAATGTAATATGCCACAAGTAATTTGCGCTTAACGGCGTTCTTTTATTCATAGATTTGTTTATTTTTTCCTTGTGGCTTGCTGACATAATGCTTTATGATTCCTTTAAAACTTTTCTGCCTTTTTATCTAATTATAATATGCGCATATGCTTTGCATATATAAATGATGCAGCTATATTGCACAGTTTCTTTAAAATGGCACTAGTTCTACATTCATCATTGGTCTTCTCCTCGTGAATTACCAAATAAATAAACCACAGTTAATTATAAATAGTAAAACACCCCATAAATATTGCATTATTCCATGCATTGAAATCGACAGATACAGGGGACACTGGTCTTAGGGTAATTAAGAAAATCAACAACAATTATTTTGTGTGTGTGGGTGTGTGTGTTGTGTTGTGGGTTTTTTTGTTTGCTTATTACTGTCTGCTTCAAATTGTAAAGAGATATAAAAGCCCTTTAACTTATGACTAAATAGTCGACGCGAACAAAGGCCCCTGGTTTTCCAAGTCAGTGGCATTTTATCGTGCATCCTGATGTCTACTCATGGAGTTGTTGCTTTCAATTAAAGCAAACAAGTGATAATTCTGGCGTCCAATTCTTAATATTTGAAATGTAGTGTCACGGTAGTGCATGTGTTATAGTGAAGGATGGGGCCGCTCGACTACTCATTCGTGGTTTGCAATAAATAAGTAAACACGACAGTTAATAGTGATGAAATCCTAACCGTAGAACAATACTCATAATTTCAATTTGGACCCAGGCAGTTAAACTAATCAAAGAAAGAAATGGATACTGATACAGTTTTTAAAGTGTTGCGGGCCCAATGAATCACTTTACCTAGCACTTGAGGTTAGTTTCGTTTGTTTTGCTCATTTGTATTAAAGCTCTAATTTTGCTGACTCCCGACGACATCGTCCTGAGAAGCACATATAAGTAGTAGTAAGAAATCGGCACATCTTCACGTCAATCTAAACTATATCTGCAACGTGCCATTCAACAAACTCAAATACTCATAAATTTTAAAATTAAAAAGTACTATCACACTGCATTGGGTCCTACAAATATCGAATTTTGAGAACACTAGTTAAAAAGTAATGAAAGATAATCAAATTCAATATTCTTTTGGATTCTAACAGCTCTTAGCAGGCGTATTAAATTATTTCATTTTTTTTTCAAAATTGTCGCAAAATCAAGATACTTAAAATGATTTCAGTAGTTTTCAGTTATAATTTTGGGCCTATTAAATATTGAATAGAACAACAATGTGATTTCTATTTTGGGTGAGAAGAATATCTTTATACGTTCGTCCGGCATGAACTAAGTAGTGAGTAAGAGCTTCTCACGCGTCTTAAACGTGCGAATAGCAGCAAGGCGCTGCTGTAATCGCGAGCGTATAAAGTCGGCGTGCGCGATACGCAGCACAATAGCAGCGCTAAAGCTATGACATCACTCCTATGTCAGGCCGGACCGGACGGAGTATAGAGACATGTAATTTTAAAAATTTGGGTAT
>JAMKCH010082935.1:0-79975 GCA_023653785.1 Ophioderma brevispina
CAAATAAATGATCTAAATTGACTGTGTGAACTCTGTGGGAGCTTTTCAATTAATTCTTGGAATGTTGTAGATGAAAATGTAACATTTGACATTTTAGAAGATTACACGTCTTGAAGAGGGGAAGGGTCAAAGGTGTACATGCAGGAGGGTTTCCCCACAAGGGATTTGCATGTTTTGATCAAAGGTGGTGGATCGACACCCAATTTTAAATTTAATGTCCTGTTGGATGTTTAATGTATACTATTTGAGACAATTAAAAAAACCCGCAAGTAAACTAGACCAGGTTTTTTTAGTCTTTCTTTCTCCACTTTTTCCTTGGTAATTTTAACGACCAAGTAGTTACCCAGTTCACCAGTACGCAATGTGTTTCTACTCAAGGTGTGGAAAGCGTGGGGGTGTCATGGCCTTATAATAATCATTTTTTTTTCAATGGGCTCAGTTTGACTTTTGACTGCCATCAATGATTAATCATTTACAACCCTTAATTTATTAATTTGGAAATTAAAGTCATAACCCAATTGAGTTCATGTGCTGTAAAATGTTTGATGTCAAACAATGTGAAATGGGGTGTTGTACCAAGTGGTGTCACTTTAAGACATTTTTCCAAATTTCTTCTGCTTCTGGGGCACATCTCCCTTCAGACATCCCCTGTATTGCAGTTTTTCAGGCATGTTTAAGAATTGTAATTTGCATTTGTTTTTTTTGTGGGTCCACCAGCATAGCTGGCAGGACGCACTTTTGCAATCCTTTGTGTGTTCACTAAAAGGTTAAGTTTTTTTTTAAATTCACCTCATTTGAAAAATTCATGTTCAATTGGAACGAAATTTGTGTCATAGGTAGGTGCAACATGGGATCCCTCATATGTTTGAGAGGTCAAAGGTCTGTGAGGTTGAGTCGAAATAGGCTGGTGGCCCACAATTGCTTATATTATTTGAATATAGTGAGCGCGCAAGTGCAGAACCGTAAAATTCACGTTATATTTGGTGAAACTCAACAATGCAAGGTGTCTGATTGTGTTCAAACGTAATGGATTGATAGTCCATGAAATGAGTGCTAACGTCGTTATATGTACTAGCTTGGATCCCGCACCCTTGGGGTGCAGATCCTTGGGACATTCAAGCCCATTTTTTTGCAATTAGAGCCTTTTTCACAAGTGGCTCCGTCTTCTTTTATCTTTTGTGGATGTTTTGTTTTAGACACCCCTGTGTGGGCGCTCCCTCCCTTCCTCTGCACCCCTGGCTACATGGTATGGTTAAGTTTGCATAATTCAGTTACAGGACTTTTGTGATCCACAGCCTCATCCCCCCCCCAATTTAACCTCAAAGAATTTAGATTTTGATACCACTGAACCATTGACCCAAGTATATTCTTTGTGCCTGCAAATTCAATCTACTTAGTAGAATTTGTAGTACGGTAGTTCACATGGACAGTGTTATGACGTCCTCGTCGACGTCAAAGGTCAGAAATACCTTTGAAACACAAATAAATGACCTTGGTGACAAATGATCTGAATTTTATATAATATTAACAGTTTTTAATGATTTGTATTGGTTTGGTTCAAGAATTTGGTATGTCCAAAACAAAATTACTAGTAAAATTACACACAATTTAATGATTGATACTTAATATTGTCAACAAGAATGTCCACTAACGTCCACAAGAAGTGGTTGCAGTTAAGCGATGATATGTCCTCACAGCGAATACTCCAAATGACAGCGCATAAATTCACACATAAACTCATCAGGTAATATATTCCATGGGAATCCTCAGTCCTTAAGATAACTTTTGTCCACAAGACGACAAGGTTAAATAAGTCCCCTTCCCTCGACGACACTAAATTCCACAGTATATCAATCCAAAATATCACCCCGTTTCTATCTTCCACAATTTGGAATCCTATTTTTGATTCCCAGCACTTTTTACGACAGTAGAATAATTAAAGTGACTCTTCTCACATGGAATTATATATCCTGGCATTAGGTACTTTACGGTCTGCTCCTTAACCCTAACCGTACCGGGTCGTTTGGCCGAACAATCGCCCAATGCCACGAGATGCATCTATTTATTAATTTTTATTAACTGCCCAGATCACTGAGACACAATTTTTTCGTTTTCATGCATCTCAGACGTTTTTGCCGGCACAGGAATAGTAGCGTACAGTCGTTAACGGCCCAGATGCAACGAGGAACATCGGTCATTTTCCCGGAGAGACGTCGCAGAATGCAACGAGGAACATCGTGTCATTTTTCCGGAAGACTCCCAGATGCAACGAGTAACATCGCGTCATTTTCCCGGAATAACGTCCCAGAAATGCAACTAGGAACATCGCGTCATTTTCCCCGTAAGACGTCCCAGATGCAACGAGGAACCGCGTCATTTTCCGGAAAGACGGTCCCAGATGCCATGAGACGCATTGCGCCAATTTTGATCCCTCTTCTGCCGAAAAAACCGGCCGCGATGCAATGAGAGACGCCATCGCGTCATTTTTCACTGGAAGACGTCCGTGCAATGAGAAGCATTTGCCCCTTCTGCGGGGAAACTGACCGAGATGCAATGAGAACCACAAGAAGCGTCCATAACGGAAAACGTTCTCAAAATCAATTAGAAAGCAATTTAAATGTAACAGAGCTAATCAATTCCTAACCAAATTCCTTTTGGTTACAGCGAAATATGAAGATTTACAAGCCTATATAGGTAAATGTTTCCGCTAAGCAAGTTTAAATCTTCCCTTCCCGCCATTTCGCAGTGGTTTCAACGCAAGGCCTATAGGTTAAACTGAGCAATCTTTGCTTAAGGAAGATCACGCAAGGCCTATAGGAAAAAAAAAAAAAAGCGCTGGCCTGTGGCCAGCTCGTTAAATGCTAAGCTTTGGTGTAATTTGAAGGGTGAAAACAGTCCAAAAGTAAGAGAGTAGGGTTGTTTTCGCCGTGCCTTTTCCTCCTCAGTACGGCCCAACACACTAACGGTCTCATTTTAGACTGCTTTTAACCGCTCACAATTACACCAAAGGTTGCATTTAACGTGGCAGTGGCCACGGCATGGTTGCAAGTTTCAACAGCATAGGATACGCCTTAACGTAGCCAGGCCACGTCATTTAGAGCCGGACATAAGAGGACCCATTCGTCTATTGTCAACTTTTTTGGTAGCTCTGGGTTCTGCCAAGCCCGGAGCACATCCTTTAGAGGCGTATATGGCTGCCCCTAAAAGCCGGCGCAACTTTAATATTATAATCCGTTTCTTTGGGCGCCAGCTTCAGGCTAAACCCCACACACCCTCCCCCTACATGCATCTTTCGCCCGCCGTGCTCCTAATAACATAGCGCGTTTTTATACTTAAATCACTACAGATGATCATATATTTCATCATCATATTCTCATCAATTTTTTGAGCATTGATCGATCCTTTCATAGGCCTATTTTGAGAGCACTCTCTCCGTGCTTTATTAATCTCACCATTGGGGTCCCGGACTACCTTCTGTTCCTGCCTGTTTCCACACACGGATTATTGATCCTTTTCATCGGCATCTTTTGAGAGCACTTCTCGTCGGCAGCAGACCCGGCATTTCCCACTATGGGTGATTTTAAACCGAGAGGCGCTCTCCGCTGGAGAGAGATAAAAATTGACAAGTGCCGTATGCGAAATCGGTGATTTTGATCTAGGAGCGCTTTCGGTAGCGTTACAATTGGTTTTACAGAAATGTAACATGCGCAGAAAAAAAAAAAAAAAGCAGTCCAGAAAAGCCGCCTGTACGGCTGGGGCTACTCGGGACATATATATAAGAGGGATAGTGTTCTGACGTGACAGATTCACGACAGCGAAATACGGTAAGAAGAACATGACCCGGTTCCTTGCTCATTTCATAGATCAACCCAAGATCCAATAGGTACACTGTTGGGTGAAAAAGTGACTAAGTCAAGGGGAACCGCTTCCTTGGTCTTCAGCAGGAAAGCACTTCGCTATAGGTAGGGCTAAGTGGTTCTGGTTTGAACCTGACCGCCCGGCAGCCCCGGTGTGGGTGATTTTATCGGGTGCGGCTCTCCGCTTATATTCATACAATATTAACAATCTACCCCTCTTTCATTCACAGATCATTGACCCGATGAGAGCGATTCCGGGCAAGGAACCGGTCATGTCCCGTCTTACTGTATTTCGGGCTGCGTGAATCTGTTCATCAACAAATCGTGACCGCTTGTTGTCATGGCATTAAGATACGCAATACAGGAACATGACCCGGTTCCTATTGCTCTTTACCAAGAGAACACTCCAGATCCAATAGCTCACTGTTGGCGAAAAAATGCCTAAGTCAAGTGCGGACCGCTTCCCTTGGTATTTAGCGGGAAAGCGTACGCTAAAGGTAGGGTAACCGGGTGCCAGTTTGAACCTGGGCCGGCCCCTTTGCAATATTTTTCGGCTGAGAGGCAACATTTTGTTAGACAAGCCACCAGGAGGGGCCATGGATGTTGACTTTTAAAAAAACAAAAAAACCGAAATATTAAAAAAAAACGACAAAACCGGCCAAAATTGAGGTAAATTTCTTTGCTAATACCGTGCTATGCATGGGGCGTAAGGCTTGGCAAAGATTTACCCTCAATTTTTGGCCGGTTTGTTCGCCTATTTTTATCACAACGACGTGGCAGGGCCACGGCATTTTTACTTTTAAAAAAAATACAAGTCCAACTTGCCGTGCCCTGCCACGTCGTTGTGATACAAAAAAAAAAGCGAAACGAACCGTCCAAAATTGAGGGTAATTCTTTCCTTCGCAAATACGTGCTTGCATAGGCCGTATGCTTGGCAAAGAATTACCCTCATTTTTGGCCGTTTTTCGCTTTTTTTATCACAACGACGTGGCAGGGCCACGGCATGTTGACCTATTGAAAAGGAAGCAAATTGGGTTCATCTGCAAAATAGTTTTTTGTTGAAATCTGACTGCTCTACTTTGTCCTGCAATATCTAGCCGGTAAAAACGGGCCCAAATGCCATGAAAAAGCAACGCGTCATTTATCCCCCGGAAGGCGTCTCAGATTCATGAGAAACATTGAGCCAAGTTCGATCTTCTGTGGGGAAACGGTCCGAGATGCAATGAACATCGCGTCTTTTCCGTAATACGTCTCTCAGATGCAATGAGACGCAGTGATCTCCTGCGGCCAAACCGTCCCAGATGCAATGAGAAACCATTGCGCCAAGTCGATCTTCAGTGGGCACATCGGGCCGAGATGCCATGAAAAGCATCGCCGTCATTTTTTCCCGGAAGACGTTTCAGATGCAACGAGGAACATCGCTCCTTGTGTCGGAAGTACGTCCCAGATGCAACGAGGAACAGCCCGTCATTTTCCGTAAAGCGTCCCAGATGCAACTATGAACATCGCGTCATTTTCCGGGAAGACTTCCCAGAGTGCAATGAGGTTGCAATGAGAGTCATTTGCGCGACAAAAAATAGTTGTTGACGGCCGAGATGCAAAACGAGAAACATTTTCCGACCGGTTACCGGTACGTTTTCGTTGCATCTCATTGCATCTTCGTCGCGTAGGGTTAATTGCAGAGTAAAACTAGCTATGACTTCTAGCTACTGTGGATGCCTGGCAGAAGAGTTCTTACTCAATCTCCATTATATATTGACTTCACAAACAAAGTTCCCACGTCTTTAAAATAGACTTACCACAGCATCATGCATAAACATACCTTGCACTAGCGACGTCAATTGGAAGTCACAAAAATTACATCATCTGAATTACTTCACTTCACATATATAACTTATATGGGGATTTACCTAGATTCTGCAATGTTTTGATCCTTAATGCATAAACAGTTATAACTCAGTTTCTAAGTTTACATCTTGGGAAATTCCCCCACTTCCCCTATGGTGCAATCTACAGGTTTGCACCTTGCCAATCACAACACACTAGGGAATATTCCCTTTCTTCTCTTTTATAAGTAAACAAAGTATGTTGCCCGTGAATAATTTTTCTGAATAAAATCAGAAAATATATTTTAAATCAAAATTTTGAGGTAATATAACACCATAGATTACAATACATGTGCCTATGGGCACGTAGACAACAATTCGCCTAAAAATCAAAAATTGCAACATCAGAAATCGACTGAAATCTGGAATACATTTCTTGAAGATATCAGTCAATCATAATAAACAAAAATAAATGTGCTAGGACACATGACAAACACCTTTAAAGTGCATTTGTGATCCCTTCCCATGTCCACAACTGACTGAAAATGATCTGACCCATTGGCCTAAGTGTGGGCAGTTTAAAAGGATGAATATATGGTACATGGGTCAGGTAAAGATATCCTAGTTTAATGTTTTTAATTTTTTAATACACAACTTAACATTTGGCTTTTTAAAATCTATAAAATTGCATACATGTTAGTCAAACCTTGTACAAGACAGATTTTAAATAAGTTTTTTTTTAAATTGTCATGATCATAGCCAGCACTGCAGCCTGTTGATAAAGTAGGTCAAATTCCTATGCAATCACACCACGGAAGTACCCCTAAACAAATACTGAAATATTGTTCTTACAAATCCATAAATCCATTATGATAATTTTTGTAGCTAAGTAGCAAGTTCTTACAAGTAAAGCAACGTTAACAGGTCGTGTGGGAAAACCCCGGGCTATCAGATGAAATTAGACAGTGCCATGAGATAATTATTGGCCCAGTGTGGCATAAACTTCTCAACCATTGCTGATAGTTAGTGAACATACAACAAAGTTGAGACAGGGCATTTTTTTCTTAGGAGAATTTAACCTTTGACTGTTGCTGAGAGCGTGTGAAGTCCCTCCCTTGTCTGGGCTGTGTGTAGTTTCCTGGATCTGTAGCCTCCAGCTAGTGGTGGTTTGTAGTTTAATACTGCATGCTTGTAAACTTCCACACAAAATTGTTGAACATTTCCAAGTTATGCTTCAATATTTGAATCAGCATGAATTGACTTTGAAATTTAATTGTAAACATGCCTAATAAACATGCTTATTTATTGGGTTTGGGGCTTATAGAGCCTATCAATCCCCAGTTATAAATTCATGCATATAGCCTTGAAACAAAATAAAATTTCTATGGTGGTCACAATTTTAACAAAAATATCAGCAATGGATTTTTTCAAATGCGTGGAATTAAGTTTGTTAGTTTGTTTGACCTTTGACTCGTCCCTTATTGGTTCCATTTTGGATATTTTTTGCCCTGAGTGTGACTCTGCATTAAACAGGTCATGGACCCAGAAGTGACATTAGACTTGTAAACTGGAGTAAGCAGCTGTGAAAGACCTTTTCAGTGATCCACAAGAAAAGTCAATATTTGGAATTCCATAAATGCCTTGTTAGATTATCATAAGTTTTCAACTAAAAAAATCGATAGAAAACTGAGAAAACTGCAGTATTCAAAGATATGAGTTAATCACTTTTGATGCCTTTCCCTTGCTGTGCATTCTTTGAAATTGTCATGCATTAATTCACCCAATGGATTTTTGATTTTTCAGAGGGTAATAGCTCTTGCTGTTCCCTATTATAGCAGTTGTCACACATTGTGTTCACCCTGCTTAAAATGATTCAAATAAAAGAAAATGTGCATGGGGTCAAACAGTATGAGTTATAAACATACGGACTGGGACATTCATTAATGTGATTGGAAATCGCTTCTCAGTTAGTCGAGAGAAACCACCATCCACCTGTGTTTCAAACGGCTCTCAAAAACACACTTTATTTTGTGATGTTTATTTCTTCCAAAAATTCAGTTAATTCTTTTTTTAATGTTTGTACTTTTTTTGATATTGTTCTCTTTGTTTTCTGGGTGTAAAAGGCAATTGTTCTTGTGGAGCATCGTGTTTGTTAGTATAAAAGCATATCAGTGCTTCTTGTTAATAAATCAATTAAAGAATGGTCATTTAATTGTTAAAGTTAGCATTCCCAGCATCTCTCTTTGCGTACATGGTCATATTAAAAGGCAAAATCATCGAAAATTTGTTAAAAATAACTTGCTTAAAACATTTAAAGATTGCGGCCATAAGAAGAAGGAAAACATTTCCAACAACAATGGCAATACAGTATCCTCCTGTGTCGCATTGCATAAGAGGATAATGGCCGTCAGTAATCTTGAATTACCAAATGGGTAAGTACACTCATGAGTTCTGAGGCTATCACAGCATTTGCTTAAATAATACATTTGCCACGGTATTATTCAAGCTGTCCACGTATTTTCCCCGTCTGTTGTCCGAGTTTTCATCCGAGATATTCACATCAGGTACACAAAGCTATGTTCAAAGGAAAGATGTTCATGTGCTTGGTAGTATCAATATTGAAACAATAAATAATTCAAGCCATGAGCTGAACTCATCGACTTGAATAGTGATATTCACAGCAGTAGCAGGCTGTGCTTCTTGTCCTAGTTTTTGATTGAGTTCTTAATATTATGTATTAAACTTAACCTGTATAACTGTTAAAAAGATCTGCATGGGTTGCTGCGCCGCTGCATCGTTCTCTCCAATAAATGCATGGCAAATTAGGTTTCAGTAATTGTTTCTGAGACCTGTTTCTAGTTGGATGTTAGAGATCACTGTGACCCAATTCTAGTCATTCTGACATTTGAATCCTCTTTACATGCAGCAACGAATGTTTTGGATTATTTGCCGCTGTTGCTTGATTGCGAGAAATTCGGTTTGCTGACGAGACCTTTTTCCTGGACTGCATTCTGATGGTTACATATACGGGAATGAATTATTCAAAGCATGCAGCAAAAATCATTGACTTACTTAGTAATCATTGGTGATAGTTTTATAAGCTCCTTGTCACTGCATAGCGCTCTGATGAGGGCAGTAGAAGACTTGGCAAGAATAATTAAATAGTTAATGTGTAGCAAGGCATGGACTGTTAATTTACCAAGAGAAGAGGAAGGTGTAGATTGCTGGAAGGTGATTTTCTTATCTCTGTTTAACAATAAAATATTATAACCTGCATGTTGCCTGTTTACTTTTCTATTTTGGCTGCTAAAGCATCTGATGGCATCCATTACTGCAACATCCCTGCATTCATCATTACAGTATCCCCAAACCATGGACTTTATACACTTGCTTCATGCATGTGATCAAAACAGTACTGTAATTCACACATAGATTTCTACAAATAACTGCCCCCCTCGATTGGTGTCCTCTGCCACAAGAGGGCCAATACAGTAGTGCTCAGCAGAGTTGGTGTCAGCATGAAAACACTAGATGACGTAACGTACCCGAGAGCCGGATTACCCGGACTGCATTTCCACTTCCTGTTACTCAAATGTCAAATTTTAAATTTAAAATCATTTAACTTCCGACTCGCCAATACATTTGTAACTACAACATTGACAGTCCAGAACTGGACAAACTGAAAATACCCCATACCCATAAACTCCAAAACTACACTCTACACTACCCTAGTTGGGATAGTGTTTTGGAGGGCCATGGAACTTTAAAAGATGCAAATGGCCAAGTATATAGGTCACTGCTGATATTTTTAATGTAAAAATTCGATTTGTCAACTCCACTAAATAATGACAAAGTGGCGTTTTAAGACATAATGTAAAAAATAATGTAAAAGGAATCATGAAAAAAGGACATCATATGAAGTCAATTGGTGCTGAATTGTATATTCAGGTACCCAGGTACGGCCGCCCGAAAATGTTGGTTTGGGTACCCATGTAGAGAACTTACCCGTTAAGTCACAGCCCTAATGCAGAGGGGTTTTCTACTTTGAGTGTCCATTCTCTCCATATTGATAACAATTTATAGCTTGTAAATAAGGCAACTAATTTCATGCTACTTTTGAACTCTGCTGGGACCTTAATTATGGGTCCAAAGGTAAAGAAGAGTCAAATGTGAAGAAACATGCCAAAATTTTATCGAATAGGTTACCATCATGTTTAAGGTGGGTTAACCTTGACTTTGAACACATTAAAGTGATTTATTGGTATGAATCTATCGGCACATATATAATGAATATCCCTAAATAAAACGTACCAGATGTTTTTTCATGGCCATTGGAGTATTCCTTGCAAAAAAAATCCAGATTTAATCTGACAAAGTTACAAAAACTGTAAAACAGCACTCATGGAAGCTACCATTGTTTATTCCCTGTGGTATCTTTACAACGCTGCATGCAATACCGAAACATAAGCCACAAAATACATCACGTGACTATCAGCAACTTTGCCACAAGCCTCATCCTTGTGAACTGTTGGCACACCAATGAATAGGAGGCAAATTTCCGTTTAGGAAGAAATTGTATTGCAAAAAAACTACACGTTTTATTTAAAACCTCAGTGTTTGAGAATAATGTAAAGAGGGTCCGTTTTAGTGATATCATTTTGGAATTAACCAAAGGTTTTTAGTTGGCCTAAACACTAACAATTCAGGAAAACGTGAACATTTTAAAAGGGTTCGCGTAATATTTATAGTTTTTTTAAAAAAAAATCGCAGTTCGCACTGTAACCACTGAATCTCATACAATGGATTGCTCCACCACAACTTCAACTTCAACTTCTTTTATTTTTCCACAAATCCGCACACAAAAGGACAATAATGTATTATTTAACAACTTTACAAATATATGAATAAGACATTTTAAAACATTTATATACATTGTGGAGGGAACGAGTAATCAGCAAAGGCCCTGTAAAAATCCCCGCTACTTAAGGTTATGAATTATAGTTATCTATAGTATTCTTTTATATGAAATTTTAAATATTTAACAAACATTTGTTGCATTTTTGACATTTTGAAGGGATATAATTCCAATACTTTAACACCACAGTACGAATTTGATTTTTCGCAAAATCCAACCAAGTTTGTAAATTGGAATCTTGAAAAGTCAGAAGCATGTCTAGTATTATATGAATGATTATCAGAATTAGCTGTAAACATGTTATTCAAAGCATTGGGGAGTAAGTTATTGCAGAAGTGTCGTACATAACAGTACACACAAGTCCTAAATCATATAAATCGTCAATTTTCAATGTGGCTTATATTTCATAAACAGAGGACTTGAATGACTACTCTGGTATTCACAATTCCCCACTAAGCTCAAAGCAACGCTTTGCAGTATGTGAATCTTCTCCTTTATCAACTCGACCATCCACTTCCCCACACTGGTAAGCATATTTATATACCGGGAAATTAAGTAATTATAAAATTATAAGTTTTCCACATTCGGAAGGAAAGTGTCTAACATTTTGCCCATACAAACCATACTTCTTGAACATTTTTTGTTGCTCAAATTATGTAATATGGCTCTTTTCCAAGAAAGATTTTGGTCAATTACAATCCAGAAAATTCAATGAATCAATTTTATTATTTTTTATATTTATCCCCCTATCTTAATTTCTATTTCAATCATTTAATTGGTTGGTTTTGTTGAGTGTCACAGACAAGAATATCTTGGTTTATTTAGATTACTGAAATTATTTTGAGGGCAAACCATTATTTAATTTGCCAATTCCATATTCATAATGTCATTCAAAAATCGGTACAGTCGTAGTTGAGTAAAATGCACTAGTATCATCGGCATAAAGAATAAATGATAGATTTGGAGCATCATTTGGGATATCATTTACATAAATAATGACACCCTAAAGGTCCAAGAATAAGAACCTGAGGCATTCCCCCAGTCCAAGATTTTTCTGAAGATCATAGAATTAATAATTTTAATATTGTGTTTTAAGTTTTTTATTTTTTTCTTTTAAAACCAATTTAGCACACCTCTAATCCATAATGTGGAAGCTTGCTAGCAAATATCATGATTTATAGTATCAAACAGTAATTGTATATTAGCTTGAATGGAGCAATGGGTGGACATCTTGGTCTAACCGAACCCATACATTTCGAGCACCTGTTTAACAGAAGTTTGTATCCCGGGTGCACGTTAGAGACATGCCATCCCCATACTTGCAATACAATGAGCTCAATGAATTGTCTTTATTCTTTAGTTTGTTATGTCCGCTTAACCACATTTTTCAATGGGAACAAATTTTGTATAAAATGACCGGCTCTTAACCACCTCTTGGGCTCTTTTTGGAATGACCAATATGCCGTTCAGTGCCTCAATTAACGAAGCCAGGTTTTCCGCATCCATTGTATAGAGGATCACTGTTCCGAACCCCTAATGTGCGGTTTCAAGTCCCATTACGTACTTTTTTTTTTCAATTACCAAGTAGCGCTTCTTTGTATGATGAAAAGAGTTTCCGAATTTTATTTTAAAAACCTATATTTCTTCTTCTCAAGAATCCCAGTGCTCATTTTATAAAATTAGGCACAAATGTATGCCCATTTTTTGATAAATTTGTATATTTTAATAAAAACTTTTAAATTAAAGAGGAGCTTGTTTTAATTCAAGTATAAAAGTAACCGCGATAGTCTTTAATACAGGCCAGAACTTGACAACCACCGATCATCTTTCAATTGGTGTGAAAAGACGCAACAGGCTTGTGGCAAAAACTCTAGCGTAAATAATAAACAGGGTGGCTTCGTTAATCGTCTGCTCGAAGTTAAGCATGAAATGTGTTTTTCCTTTCTGTCCCCTTTTCATATTCCCCTCAAATCCTTTCCTTTCCCCTGCATAAATAAAGTATAATAATGCGTGTCTAATCTTACTTGCACATTTGATCTAATGTGGAAGAATTCATCATTTGTATTTTCCTTTCCATAAACGGCAGAATTATAAAGTGGCCGATGGTGGCAATTGTGATGCAACCAGTTGTTTCATAAAAATCAAAATTGCACTGTCAGAATCAACTGATATTGTTATAACCTTTTCTTGGGAACTTGGGAATATATCTAGTGGAATCATAAATAAAGATCAATGTGCTAAATCACGAATGCACCTTTACCCCCATGGTGTAAGGGGGATGACCAGAATTTCAAGTCCTATAATTTTTTCATCTTGAAAGAATGACCTTCACACCCAAAAAATCCATCTGTAAAGTTTTCGCGCCGATAGTTCAATCCATTTTTTTGAAGTAGACCTGAAAACGTGATTTTTTTTAAATCCCCAGATAATAGAGGAACTTGTGTAAAATTAAATATGGTCAACCAAAATTGGGAGTATTTTTCGCTCCTAACATCCAAACCAAAACATCTCCTCTAGCCCAAGGTTTCACAAGGTAATGAGAAAAATAGTAGCTTCTTATGCCAAATATTGACCATTTCCCGTTAAAAATCTGGGTCCCTGTGGAACAAGGCATTAGTGCGATCGGAACATGGTACCTTTAATTAGCAACCTCCCCCTCAGTTTTTGGCATGTAAAAATGTGGCTAAAGTAACTTTTGACCTGCATTACTTGAGAGAAACAACTATTTTTTTTCCGATATAACAAAGGCCACTAAAAGAAAAAAATTATGGGAGTGAACGTAACCCTACAACACATGATTCGGAAACCCTTCAACAGAATACAGCAGTAGCAGGCTGTGCTTATTGAATAGTTTTTGATTGAGTGCTTAATAATTATTTAAACTTAAACATGTATAACTGTTAAAAAAGATCTGCATGGGTTTGCTGCGCGCTTGGCATCGTCTCTCCAATAAAACGCATGGAAAATTAGGTTTCAGTAATTGTTTCTGAGACCTGTTTCTAGTGGATGTTAGAGGATAACTGTGTTGACCCAATTCTAGTCATTCTGACATTTTGAATACTCTTTACATGCAGGAGCAACGAATGTTTGGATTATTTGCCGCTGTTGGCTTTGATTGCGAGGAATTCGGTTTGCTGACGAGACCTTTTTCCTGGAGGCTTCTGATGGTTACATATACGGGGAAATGGAATATTAACAAGCATGCAGCAAAAATCCCATTGACTTACTTAGTAAATCATTGGTGATAGTTTATAAGTCTTGTCATTGCATAGCGCTCTGATGAGGGCAGTAGAAGAATGGGCAAGAATATAAATAGTTAATGTGTCGCCAGGATTGGACTGTTAATATTTACCAAGTTAGAAAGAGGAAGGTCTAGATTGCTGGAAGGGTTTTTCTTAATTCTGTTAAAACAATACAATATTATACCTGCGATGGTGCCGGTACTTCTATTTTGGATCTGCCTAAGCAATCATGTGCATCCATTACTGCAAACATCCCTGCATTATTCATCATTACAGTATCCCACAAACCAGGGCTTCATAACTTGCTTCATGGCATGTGATCAAAAACAGTACTGTAATTCACACATAGATTTCTACAATCAAATTTGCCCCGCTCGATGTGGGTCCTCTGCACAAGAGGGCCAAATCAGTAAGTGCTCAGCAGAGTTGGTTTTGCCGCAGGCGGCAGGGGAAGGAAAACACCAGGTATGACACTGTAACGGTTACCCGAGAAGCGGATTACCCAGGACTGAATTAAACTACTGGGTTTACTCAAATGTCAAATTTGTAAAATTTAAAATCATTAACTCGACGATGATCGCCGAAAAGGTGGGAAAAAAAAGGGAACAGGATAAGAAAGGTCGACCAAAAAGGAAAAAGAAAAAAAGGACAAAGAAAATAGACCAAAGCACCAAAATCGAAATAGTCACGTAGGTGGGACAGGAGAGGCTGAAGTGTTTTGGCGGGCAATTGAACTTTAAAAAGATGCAAATATGCGGCCAAGTATATAGGTTTGCTGATATTTTTAATGTTTACGTTGTTCAACTCCACTAACTAATGACAAACAAAATGGTCGTGTAGACATACATCATTGTAAATAAAAAGAAAGTAAAAGGAATCATGTAACACAAACGGATAATATGAAGTCAATTGGTGCTGATTTTATGATTCAGGTACCCCGGTACGCGCCCGCAAATTTTGTTGGGGTACCCATGTATATAATTACCCGTTAAGTCAAAGCAATAAAGAAGAGGTGGGGGGTGTTTCTAAGTTGAGGGTGGCATTCTATCCAATTGGATAAACAAATTGATAGCTTACAATAGGCACTAATTTCATGCGCTCAGATAGGCTACAGGCGGCTACCCTCCCCTGGTAACGCAGGGGAAACCGGAATGCAGCGTAAAGGGAAAAGAAAGAGTCATTTGAAAATGCCAAAAATTATCGAATAGGTACCATCATGTTTAAGGTGGAGTTGTACCTTGAACTTTGAACCGATTAAAGTGATTATCTCCCCGACGGGTCACCCGCATGATAAGACTGATTATGCCCGCGTTCTGACGACACGCAGGCTCGATAATGCCTCCTAATATTACCTAGACGAGACACAGACAAAGAGAAACGGGCATCTGCTAAAGAGCTCATAACCTTTTCAACCCCAATCCTTTCAATGCTTACCTTCCCCCTGCCCCACACCACCTTCTCCCGTGGCAATACTTTTACACCCTCCAAGACTTTCTTCCCATTCCTCCCAATTACCCCCCACTTGTGTCCTCGGTTACCCCCCGGTTACACACGGTTGTAGACGTATCTCTACCTTCACCCCAACGCCCCTTCCTCGGATAAAAGATATGGGGGAGAAGGGAAAAGCGCCGCAGGACGGTAGGAGGAAGGGCAAACAAAAAAACAAACCTTAGGGACTCCCGGTATTTACCCCTTACAGTTCCCTCTTAGTGTTTTTTCCCCCTCGAGAATGCGGCCGCTCGGCGAAGGCAATAGGAAAAAGGAAAAAAAAGGCGAAAGAATCATCTCTGATGGGAACCACCCCCTAAGAGAAATAACACCCTCCCGCGGCGCTTGAGGAATAAGCAGCAGGGCGGCCCCCGGGAGGGGGATCTGCAGGTGACATATCTACACACCGACCAACGCTGCCACCCACAACTATTCCCCCCTCCCCCCCCCTCACCCCACCCCACGAAATCCCAGCCCCATCCTCAAGATGGCGCACGCGGACAACCTACGACCTACGCCGGACATGCAATACCGAAACAGCGAAAATATATCACACGTGACTTCAGCAAGTTTGCCACAAGCCTTCATCTTGTGAACTTCGTTGAGCACACAAGGGATAGGAGCGAAGTTCGTTTAGAAATTTTTTGCCAAAAACACTACACTTTTAAAAAACCTCGGGATTTGAGAATAATGTAAAAGAGGGGCGTTTTTGAATAATTTTGTGATTAACAAAGGTTTTACTTGGCCTAAACACTAACAATTCCTGAAAAACGTTGGACATTTTCAAAGGGGGTTCGCGTAAATTTTATAGTTTATAGCCGTCGCACTGTAACCACTGATCTATCTACAATGGATTACTACACAATTAAACTTCAACTTCAACTTCTTTATTTTCCAACAAAATCGCCACAAAAAGTACAAGAATGTAGTATTTACAAAATTTCACTATATGAATAAGACATTTGTTTTTAAACATTTCATCACATTGTGGAGGGAACTGAGTAATAAGCCAAAGAGGCCTGTAAAATAACAGCTACCTTACATGTTTAATGAAATTAATTATCTAATAGTATTTTTTCTTTTATATGAAGATTTAAATATTTTAGACGATGTTTTTGATTTTTTTGACATTTGAAGGGGGATTTATTTCCAATATTTAACACCACAGTATCGAATTTTTTTTTTTTTTTTTTAAATTCAAGTTTGTAAATTGGAATATGAAATCAGAAAGCATGGTCTAGTATTTATGACATGATTATCAGAATTAGCTGTAAACATGTTATTCAAAAGCATTTGGGCAGCTAAGTTATTGCAGAGTTTTCGTACAAAAAGGACACAAGATCTAAATCATAGGAAATTCGTTCAATTTTCAATGCATAGTATTTCATAAACAGAGGACGTGATGAACATCTGTATTCACAATTCCCCCACTAATCTCAAAGCACCGCTTTTGCAGTATGGAATCTTCTCTTTAGCAAACTCTACCAGCACTTTCCCCAAACTGTTTTAAGCCATATTTAATATAAAGGGAGAATTAAGTATTATACAAATTAACTAATACACATTAAGGTAAGGAGGAAAGTTGTCTAACTTTTGCCAATCCACAATTACTTCTTGAAATTTTTTCGCTCAAATTCTTAATATGCTATTTCCAAAGACAAGATTTTGGTCAATTACCAATACCACGAAAATTCAATGAATCAATTTTAGTTAGTTTTATATATCTATCTTAAATTTCTATTTATCATTAATTTGGTTGGGTTGGTATGAGTTCCCCAAAAGAATATATTGGTTTTATTTAGATTTAATGAAGTTATTTGATTGCAACCAGTATTTAATTTGCCATTCCATAATTCCATAACTGTCATCAAAAGTCTGTACATATGATTTGAGATTTGAGTAAAATGCACTAGTATCATCTGAATAAAGAATAAATGAGTAGATTTGGAGGGCCAGCATTGGGATATCAGGTACATAAATATGAAAACCTAAAGGTCCAAGAATAGAACCCTGAGGCATTCCCCAGTCAAAAGATATTTTCTGAAGAAAGACTCAATAGGAAATATTAATTTACATATTGTTTTCTATCTGTAAAGATAACTTTAAACCAATTAGCACAACACCTCTCAATCCATTAAGTGAAAGCTTTGCTAGCAAATATCTCATTCTATAGCTCACCTCCAAAACAGTAATTGTATATTAGATTGACTGGAGCAAGCAATGGGGTGGACCCAATCTTGTGTCTACCCGCAACCACAACAAATAGCATTTAGAGCCCACCACCCTGTTTACCCCCCACCCACCCCGAAGTTGTATCCCGGGTGCACGTTTAGAGGACATGCCATCCCATACTTGAAAATACCATGAGTGTCATCTGAATTGCTCTTGATTCTTTTATGTTTATGTCGCTTATCCACATTTTCAATGGGAAAAATTTTGTATAAATGACCGGCTCTTAACCCCTGCTTGGGCTCTTTTTGGATGACCAATATGGCCGTCAGTTTGATCAATTACAAAGCCCAGGTTTCAATCCAGTATAGAGAGTTCACTGTTCGAACCCACTAATGTGCGGGTTCAGCATCTACGTGTACTTTTTCATGCGTACCAAGTAGCGATCTTTGTATGAAGAAGAGTTTCCTAATTTTATTTTTGAAAAAACTATATTTCCAAGAAACCCAGGCTCCCATTTTATAAAAAATTAGGCACAAATGTATGACATTTTGATAAATTTGTATATTATTTTAAAGAAAGAAATAAAAAAACCAAAAACGTTTCAATTTTTTTTAAATTCAAGTTAAAAGTAACGCGGATAGTCTTTCATACAGGCCCAGCAGAACTTGACTACCACCGATCATCTTTCAATTGGCTGATGAAAAGACTAAACATGGATTGTGGCAAAAACGATAGATAAATAATAAAATGGCGGCGGCTTCGTTAAATCGTTCTGCTTGAAAAAGTGTTAAAAATTAAATGGTTGTTTGTTTTTTCCCCTTCTCATTAATTCCCTCAAATCTTCATTTCCCCCTGCATTAAATAAGTATAATATGCGGTCTATTTACTTGCAAAATTTGATCTAATGGGAAGAATTCAAATTTTGTATTTCTGTCCAGAAAACGGGACAGAATATACAGTGGCTAGGGGCATTGTGAGGCCAACATTTGTTCATAACATCAAAATGCCACTGTCAGAATCAACTGTTTTTTTGGAATATAACCTTTTCTTGGGAACTTGGGATATCTAGTGAAATAAAATAAAGATCAATGTGCTGAATAATCACGAAAGCACTTTTAACACCCCATGGTGTAAGGGGGATGACCAGATTGTAGTTTATTAAAATTTTTCATCTTGAAAGGAATGGACTTCACCCAAAAATCCCCATCTGTACAGTTCGCGCCGAGTATTTCAATCCGTTTTTTTGAAGTGAGAAAGCTGTGAAAACGTGATTTTTTTTAAATCCCATATAATAGACAAGTACTGTTGTTAAAATTTAATATTGGTACAACCAAAATGGAGTATTTTTCGATCCAACATCCAAACCAAACATTCTATAGCCCTAGATTTCAAAAGGTAAATGAGGGAGAGAAAAAGTAGCTTCTGATTGCCAAAATATGAACATTTCCGGGTCTTAAAATCTGGTGGGGTCCCTGGGAACAAGGCTACTAGCGATCGGAAGAAGAACATGGCCCTTTAAAGGTAGCACCTCAGTTTTGATGTTATAAATGTGGCTAAAGTAACTTTTGACCTGCAGTCTGTGAGAGAAGAAAAAACATTTTTTCCGAAAAAACAAGGGCCACTAAAAGAAAAAAAAACAATATGGGAGTTTACGTAACCCGACACACATGAATCGGAAACCCTTCACAGAATTATTAAAGCCAGGTTTATTTACGTTTAAGGTTTCCAAATTCATAAGTGTGTCAGAAAAAAAAGTGTGTTGGATGGGTCAAGGTTATGGAAACTGCCAAACATAAATATGGTGATGAGATTAGAAAGTAATGGAATAGAGTTCAGCCAAAATATTTTGCAGGATGAAATGAAAAAAATATAAACCTTTAATGATACCACAAAAAAACTTCAGGTTTGTGGAGTAAGGGGTGGTCGAGACTGAGGAATCGGTTGGTTTTATTGGTATTATTATTTTGTATGTTTTTAGGACATATAGTTTAATTAAAAGGATCTTTTATTTGGATATTGAGGCAACATACGTTTCATGAGAATAATTTCAAAAATACCTTATTTCATTTGAGAAGTGTAAAGTGATACACAAAACATTACATGGACTCCTGATGTTTGTGCAAGGAATGTTCACCAGAATCTGATAGTGTCCTTCTACTATGAAAGTCCAGCAATCACCTGCTGATTGTGATGATGATTTCCCCTGTCCTTCCTTGGATCTCTAATCCAAAGAGTAATGCGATGAACTGATACTCCACCTTCAGCAGCACCAACCTGGACAAAAGATGACAGATGATGGCAGAGCAGTGCGCCCCAGTTTGATGGATGAGAAGGCCCCTTTCCGTTTTTTCACCACTTCTATATGAAAAGTCTACCGATTTGGAGTACCTGATTGGGCTGTGACACATGTGAACAACCGACATTAGAATTTCCCAACCCTCGAAAATCCTTCCACAACAAAACACCGTCTGGGGACTGACCATTCTGATTCTGCCCAAGGACGAATGCCTACCAAATCGGCCGTTTAAAAAAAAACATGCTTAAAAGGCGTTTGGATTCCCATCGAGCCATAAGCAGGCCGCATGCATACAGCGACTTCAACAAACAGATAAGCAAACTGCAGGGGGGGGGGTGAATGCAGCAAACAGCAAAAGGGGGGAGAGAGCGACTACCAAAATCACAAAATTAGTAAGTAAAAACCATAACACGAACACAAACTCAAATAGTACAGATACCGTTCATCGCTTCGGGCAGCAGTGGCACGCCTTGCGGTATCGGGACGCACATGATTGGTTGTGAGTTATTGAAGGCTTGCTGATCACCAACAACAGGAGCTTAGCCTTGCGTTACAATTCATCAATATCTGGAACCCAGACTCAAGGCTTGATAATTCAAGAGCTCGCCTGAAACCTCCCTCCCGGAACAACCAAACCCCCCCCCAAGAGGGGGGCTAGGGCGGCCACCGGCCGGAACGGCCCAGTCCGGTTCACGGGGGGCGCAACGGGGGGGGGGGAACCAGCTGCATATCCTTGGGGCCCACTTCTGCGGGGTCGAAGGCCTGGCGGGGGGAGGAGTCTCACTGGGGGGAATGAGCCGGGGCGCGGTGGCCGGGGCCCGGCCTTCGGCCCGGGGCGGACTGGGAGGGAAACGAGGGGAAAATAAACTCCTTCCAACTATATCCTACCCCCCCTCCCACTCCCCCCAACTCCTTCCTATTTCTCACCCCCTCTGCCACTCCACCCCTCCTACCCCACCCTAACCCCACCGGACCCATCCCCCCCTACGCCCACCCGCTTCACTACCAATTATTTGGTTTTATGGGCTTATGACCGTTGCAAGGTTTTCTTTTCCCCCATAATGACAACAAGAATTGTTCCACAAGTAATACCTTGATTTTTTTTTTTTAAATGCCAAAAAAAAATACACGGTCCTCGGACCGCGAGACAACGCACAGACAAGCGTAGTGGTTATTTAGGCGTTTGTGCGGTGCCGCGCACGACTTATGCTGCAAAACGCTACGAGTACATTTGGGGTACCCACCTTCCTTAAACCGCGGAATTACATTAACAAACCGATAATTCCCGCATCTATTTGGTGTGGTAATCAAAGTAAGGGGGGCACGTTTGTACCAGGGGCGCCACTGGGGGGGGGGCGCTGAAATGAACGCGGGGGGAGAAAATAAAATTGACACTGTAACAGGCAGTAGGCCTCTTTATAGTTCATAAATGCAGAAGCCTTTGAAGGTACTCAAACTTGCTAAAAACTCGAGAGCTTTCCGGGGGCTTCGTCCCCTGGACCCCCGTCAGGGGAAGGTATAGATCATTGCTTTATGAAATGAGATAATGAGCTGAGCTCTCGAAGGCATTACTCAAACATGCTAAACCTCGAGAGCTTCCGGCGGCTCCGCCCCTGGACTCCACAAGGGACAGTGTATAGTTCATCTGCTTCATGATAAAGAGGATAACTAACTGAGAGCTCTCCCGAAGGCACTCAAAAACTATGTTGCTAAAACCCGTACGCTTCCCGGCGATCCGCCCCTGGACCTCTGGGCAGTACATATAGTTCATCTGTTACTTCGAGATAATGAGTATATGGAGATCTCCGGCGGCACTCAACTTGCTAAAACCCGAGAGCTTTGCGCCCCACTGGACCCCAAACAGGAGCAAAGTATGAGATCATTTGCTGCATGATAATGAGATAACTGAGAGCTCTCCGAAGACTGTGCCGAAAAGAACAATCAAACATGCTAAAACCCATGAGCTTCCGGGGGATCCCCCCTGGACCCAACAAAGGACGTCTAGGCATCAGCTCATGGATAAACATGCTAAAAACCAGACGCTTCGGGCTAGACCCTGGACCTTCGGGGGGTGCAAGTGGTAAGTTCATCGGCCTTCGAAGATAATGAGATACTCTGAGAGATCTCGGCAAGCACTCAAACATGCTAAAACCCTGCAAACTTCCGGGGGCTTCGACCCTTGGACCCAATCGGGGGCAAGTATAGCTCATTGCGTATGATAATGAGATAACTGGGAGCTCTCCGAAGACAATCAAACATGTTAAAAACCGAAAAGAGCTTCCAGGGGCTCGCCCCTATGGACCCCCGTAATGGGCTTTGCCTCGGGACCCATATTAGCGGCCATAAGGGAGAGACTGGATCCCATCCGTTTTTGCACACTAACGTTGGGGGGGGGGGGCGCACGTTAAAATCTTGCCCCGGGTGCCAAATCCCCACTAGCTACGCCACTGCGCAAACTCCGCCTAAAAAGGCGCGTGCATGGCGCATGGAAAACACAGAAGAACACACTTTCAAACTTAAACAAAAATAAGCATGAATCAGGAGGATAGAAAAGGGTGGAAGGAGGAGAGAAAGGTGAAAGAGTACGTGTCCCCGACGGAGGTGGTTTAATGAGTCCATTGATGTCAGTATTACGGAAATTTTCAGGCAGAGAGTTCATTAACGAGGGGGCTGCAATGCACAAACGGCATAACACCCCAAGAACGGTTAAGGGGGGGGTGGGTTGGGTTTTTATACCCTGTAAGGCGACGGAAAAAGAAACCCTGTTTTACGGGCGATGGCGGAC
This sequence comes from Ophioderma brevispina, assembly GCA_023653785.1. Taxonomy (NCBI): domain Eukaryota; kingdom Metazoa; phylum Echinodermata; class Ophiuroidea; order Amphilepidida; family Ophiodermatidae; genus Ophioderma; species Ophioderma brevispina. The sequence goes on from JAMKCH010082935.1 coordinate 22,582, forward strand.
CTTTGAGTAGGGTCGGTCGGTTGCGGGTAATCGATTTTTTTTTCTTTTTTTTTTCTGGTTCTGGAATTTCAAAATTGGCCTAAAAATAGCCCCAAACTTGGAAAAATCAAAGGACAAAATGAAACTTTTTACAAAAATTTTTAAACTTAAATTTGCCAAAATTATACATTTGGGCTAAAAAACAGGCTTGGATTTACATGATTTTTGGAAAAATTAACAAAAAAAATCTGCAAAGGAAAGAATCAGGGTCGGTCGGGCCCGTATTAATAAAAACAGGGTTTTTTTTATTTTCGTCGCATCCGTAATGGGAACAAATTTGCCCACTGCAAAAAGTGAGATATTTGCACCTGCCATGATTAGTCCAGGCTACAGACCATGGACCTTGTTTATCCCTATATATAATGGTTTTCAATGTTTTCTAGACCAGTTTTTCCTAATGAATCTGAATCCGATGGATGACAGACGAAAAAAACCTTGGCATTTTCGAGGACGGGAAAAGCCAAAATTCAATCAGTAAAGGTCTAATTCATTCACGGCTGTAGGCTAAAGATATCTATTTTGTGGTTTTCGTTTTGATTATCACTTCCAAAAACCCAGTAAGGCTATCTTATGTGTTCCTTGATCTTATTGATCAAATACCACCTCAACAATGGATTCCAATGGACGCCTAAAACTACCAAAAACAAAAACATATCCTCGTCGCCTATTAGAATTCGGATTTTTGTTGCCGCTTTGTAATGCCATTTCCAGCCATATTGATACCCCTTTTAGATGGCAATTACATGTATCGATTTCCTCTGATACCTAATGATGTGTACATTGATCTGATTGACTTACCGGGATATACACAAACATTACAGTCAGGTTAGACCCAGCTATCAATTATAGCCATCTTAGAGTGTCGGAAGCCATCTTTGATCCTATAATGAGGAATTTATTATCATATGAGTTTTTTAAAAATATGTCTTATGATTTACTTAATTTCTTGACTGCCAAACAAAACACCAGGATCCGATACCAATTACCAACCTGCAGTCAAAAATAGATCACGATCAGACACTTTAGTGTATTGGTGGCCATATTGACTTCATTGATTACGTGGTTACAGAATCATATGTTTAATTGGTCACAATGAATGCTTAACCCAGACAATGATTGAAAATCACAATTTTGAGTGAACAGAGATAAAATGTTTTGTGTTTTGGTGACCATTGTTATTTTTTGCGTTTTTACTAAAATGCTCAGGTTGCTCTTCTGGCATCCTCGGATTCTCAGAATCACATAAAAAACTGGTCTAGAAACCGTTGAAAACATATATCTAATAAAACACGGTTGATATTATGTATCAATGAATGTGTAGCCTGGACTATATGCGGTAAAGTCTTATCTTTGAAATACTTTTGATTTGACTAAAATCCGACTCCCGGTTCCGAAGATCACTGATCAAACCTTCTACAATGTGGTGGATGTCATCAAAAAAACCTTGGGAAGTGTTATATAATGCACAAACCCCTATAGGATCCCCCTTATGCTCTAACGGAAGTTGCAAACCCTTTTGCTAATATTGCTCTGATTTCTTTAAGATGGGCTCAAATTTTGACATGCAACAATAATCTCACCAAAAACACTATGAAAGGGTCATGGATCAATGTCATTGGGCCTAGTTTCGTCATTTATCTCGAACACCAAAATTAATGAGAGAAAGTGACAACTATTTTTGTTGGATCCCCGTGAACCGATTTGAGACCATTTTTGAAGAAATCGGAGCGTAATCTTTGGCGATGGCTTGACATCACGTGTTTTGTGTTTATTCTAAGTAAAACTAATCGAAAAATTGTAAACCTCGTTGTTTCTGCATCTGTCGCATCAGCAGAAATGCTAGTTCTGAGAAACGGCGTTTTGAAAGTTTGAGTTGCTTTTATGAGACTGCGTGAATTAATGAAATAAAAGGAAATTGCTTACTTTAAGTGGTGTATGTTAAAGACAATGAAGGTATTAAACTACGACCCGTTTAAAATACCAAGAAACAACTGTTTTCTTATCAAAATGGGCCACTGAATGTGATTTGACCGTTTGTCAAAACCCAAATGTGTTTGATTTCGCTGTGTTTTGTCTAAGGGAGTCGAATACGTATTCGACTGCATGAAAACCCATTGATTTTCTAATGTTGGTATGTTGATATTACTATAGCACGGAACGGGTGTTTACTATTTTTAATGATGATTCAGATGATGCCACAATGAATAAGAATAACGAAGGCGGTGATGAATGGTGGCATTACGATTGAAATAGGAAACTCTAGCTTGACGACGACAATGATGTACTGATCGATGATGATGTGATCGCCATGTTGATGATGAGTGATGAGGAGGATGATTTATGATGACGATGTCATGACATAAAGATGATAAAGACGTTGATGATGATGATGAATGAGATGAAGACGAGACGACGATGTGTATTGATAAAGACACCGACGACGACGATGATGATGTCTATTGCATTGGTGTTTATGTTACAAACTATGCAAATTTTATACAAACGACTTCCATAAGTAGGGCCAGTAGTATTAGCCTCATATCGCCAAATAGGTGGACATTTTTGGTAACAGCCGATTTTTTCAGTATAGGTGCTGAAACATGTGTACTATCCCTGACAAAAGTCCCCGCAAATCCCTCTGGTGGCAATTTTTCTTCCAAAATCTACGATGGCGTCCAAAATGTGGCCGTTTTTAATAGATTTTTATATAGTTTTTTGGAACTATACATGGTAAAAAACCAAAACAACATATCCAAACATATAGTTTTTTGAGTATTAGGAATCTTTTTAAAATCCAAACAACCAAGGAGATTCAACAATGACAAGTATTTAAATTCCAAATGGCGCCAAATGTCAGCATTTTTAAACATTTGCAGAAATGTTGAAGCCGCAAGTTTTTCAGAAAAAATCAGACTAAATTATAGTACTTTTTTTATAAAAGTTATTGGAATCCATAATACCATTAAAAATATATTGTATAGTTTATTGAACATAATGATATTCCAGATATACAAGTAAATAAGTAATAAGAATAGAAAGAATCCACATTTACTTCAGAGTTTTCCACTTTCTTTTACCACCTTAGGCATTATTTTGCTTGCCTTTCATTTCACCAGATTGCGCCAATTACGGGGACGTATATACCCATCAAAATACCAAAACCATCATTGGGGTTCAAAAAAATAAAAGAATAAAATGGCTCTGTACGGGGACATATGATAAAGTTATTATTATTTATACAGGCTTCTTTCTGAGTGGTGCAACGAAATCTTTGTTATTGTACAGTTTTGGGGGGTACAAGTCCCCGGATGCAATACAAATATTCTTTTTTAATATATCCATCCGGGCATTTTAAGCGAGAACGCCATATATGCCAGTTAACATCCTACGTCACTTCTAATTAATAATTCTTCTAATCCTTCTTAAGATAAGAAAGCCCTGATGTTTCTCTTACTATGCAGAACTGGAATGTTGCTAGGGTGGGGGGAGTTCAATTTCATACGCTTCGTTTTTGGGCAAGTGTTACTCAATTTTTTTATCTCTTATCTGGGCCATGCATCCAGATGGCAAGGTACTGATTGTTTGTGGTACATTTGATACGGTTAACCATTTTCGGGGTTCCTCCTCTCTTGAATGTTGTAATATTTTCTCAATCGTCATATCCTTAAAGATAATCTCTCGAATTTGGGGCTTGCGATGACAGTCGGGAGGGTTGCTTGGGGGAAATCATCCTCCTTTTCCTGAGGTTTAGATTATATTGTTCAATGTAATGTGAACGTTATAAGGTTTTTTTTTTTTTTTTTTTTTTTTTTTTTTTTTTTTCTTTCTGTAAGCCCATTTAAATTACGAAGTCTTCAACAAATTGTCTCCACGCAAATTCTTTCTTTTGTACGTTTTTCTTTCAGCTTTCAGTTGCTCGTCCTATATTAGTATTATTGTCTCCACATATTGCGCCAATAATTTTAATGAATTACTTTTGGCCGCAAATAACTTTTAAGTTTGAAAGGCGCAATCCAACCCAACAACCAACCAACCACCAACGTCCACTTTCTTTGTGGCCTGCCATCCAATTCTGGCGGAATCGTTATGGCACATAGATTAAAAGTGAACAGATACAAATTGCCAGTGTGTAACAGTCAGGCCGACCTATTTCAGATACTAGGCCCTAACATGTTTACAACACTGTGTAACTGGGCATATTGAAACACTTCGCCAGTTGGACTACAACACTATCAACGCAAGGTTGGTTGAGTCAGCCTGTATTTAAATACTAATAAAAATTGAATGGATTCTTGGTAGATACAAAATTATTATTGCACTCGTTAGAAAATATTCTTGTATCATACTCAAAGCCATTCAATATATATGATGCTTCATATTAGAGGTGGTTGGATCAAAAAAATGTTATTGGTTCTCCCCAAATAATTATAAGGAAATTTCCAAGTGTGCCGCACTTCACCATGGCAACGGTTTTTTTCCCCGAAAAAGCGGACCTTTTTACCAAAATTTTGGTATTTTTGTTTCAAATGTAGGGCAATTTAATTTGATTATGTTCCTCGTGGAAAATAATGAAAAACAAAAACAATTTTGATAGGGTGAGGATATCCTTTAAGGGTAAATTACACCCAATCAAAAAAAAAAACCGCTCTGTCACAAAGGGGGTTTTGGGGGGGGGGTGGGCCTTAGCTGATTGGCTGTTTTTCCTAGCATAGAAACCCTGGTCGATCACCGCTCAAATGGCCGTGCTTTGGGATTCCCGCACCAATTTGGCACGGCATACGGTACCACATCACGTTTGCGTAGTTACCACACACATTGAGACAGTAGAACGTAAGAGAAGGGTTGGGAGCAGTCTAATAGCACAGGCCCGTTACGCAAGGGGAAACGCCAATTCGCAAATCCAAAAACGGGGACAAAAGGTGCACTTTTTGCTGATTTGTATAAAAAGGTCCAAAATTTTGGACAAGAAAGTCCACTTTATCAACAGAATTAAAAAGGGAGAATTTGTGGGTTAACGTCCACTGTCCACCAAAATGTTCCACACCCCCCAAAAAATCCTGCGTACGGCCTGTCTAGATCTTAAACGGCTGCGTTGAAGCGGTATGATAAGTTCCTGCGTATGGGCTGCTCAGGTTTTCCTGATGTCGGGCTTGTCGGGTCATGATGCTGCTCATACGGGACAGATCTTGTCGTCTTTGAGAAATCGTGCGGGGCAGTGCAGTGAGGCGCCGGGTTCGGGGAGGTGTCCATCCAAGTTTGCCCTGGCACCGGTCTTTTCAACATTTGCGATCAGATGTGCGAAAGGAAGCTTGTTCGCAGTGCTCATGCGCAGACGAGAAAACACTTGGAATGGCTGCTTGTATTTTGGGGCCTTGGAGGCAGTGTTGCAGGGGGAACCTAGCCCCTGGGGGTCAATTCTTCACAGAGGCGCTATGGAAACTCGGCGGCCAGGGCCGTCAGCTCTGATTTTTACCTTGCAAGTCGGTGCGCAAAAAGAGAACTTAACATCAGATGGAGATGGGCTGTAACATGGCCCGGCAATGGGGTGCCTAGGTGTCACAGTGGACCGCAGCCTTACTTCAATCAACACACCAAGGCACTCGCTGCCAAGACGCAGCCTCATGCGGTCTCCTCAGAGGCCCCTAGCAGGGAGCTGGGTGGGGTGCTTCTTTCGACACTTTACATATATCGGCTGTTGCTTTGGCTTTATGGGCTGCAGAGTCTGCTGCTGCTTGCACCTGTGTTTGGAGTCACGGTGTGCACTCGCACACCGTGCACTGGTAGTGGTTGCTTTTGGTTGACAGCCTTCATAGAATACCTTACAGTTCTAGTTGGATAGTCATGCAAAACCTTGGGAGGAGGAACTTCCAGATGATCAAGCTCGGACAAGGAGGTGATGAAATCTGGTGTGGCCTAGATAGTCCCACCACCAACACCTTCGGGGATCCGAGAGTTTAACGAATTGCTTCCGATGCCCAGTCAATGATGTTGCAGTCCCGGGTGTTTCGGATCGATACAGATTTTGATCTCAGCCGTGGTCGTTCCTTACCTGGACTCTAAAGCAGTTTGTGGACAGCCAATCTTGTAAGCTTGGGCTGTGACCTCGGTGGGAGGGAATGGGTCCACCTCGGCAGACTTACAGCTGGCGTTAGCCATACAAAGCGCTTCCATCGCACGATCAGTGGGGGCGTTCACCGCTCCGGGCTGCGATGTGTGGAGGCCACAGGCCACGGCCAATTATAGATGGATGCGAGGTTCCCCAGAAGGACGTACCGGGGCTGATCAACCTTGTTTTTTTGAGCTTTTCGTGACTGTTATCTTCACAACTCTCTCCACTCTCATTTTCAGTTACCACTTTCAATCTTTCACATTATTTTAAAACATAAGGGGGAAAATCAACGTCACATCGATTTCGGTAAGGTTGATTGAATACAGTCCAATAGATGTGATTGAGCCATGAACTTTAGAATTAATTATTGGAATATTGAATAGGGGAGCAATTGTACGAAAACAACTTTTTGCTTCTTTAGCTAGTTAAGTTTAGCCTGGGTAGTTAGAAGTACAAACCAAATCGTAAGTGATCCTATTGTGGCTCTTAATTATTTATCTAAATTGACCATTTTCATATTTATCATATACGTTTCGAAAAGGCAGCAACTTTTGGGCGCCATTTGCATTTGGATTACTTGCAACGGTTTTTTTTAATAATCTTTATAGTGTTTATATGTAATCCTATACTCAAAACACATGTTTGGATACCTTACTTGTTTCTAGCTGTATGGTTTGGGAATTATGAACAAAATACAAAAATGGCGGCCATTTTGAAGCAATCTTGGATTGAAGCATGCCACCAGGGATAGGTTTTCGGGGGACTTTTATCAGTGATTCTACACTATTACTGGACACTATCTGAAAAAAATCAGCTTGTTCCCAACAAATGTCCAGATTTAAAACTACTACTATTGGCCTTCTATTAAAGCGGTTTTATTTAAAATGTGAAACGTCACTGTTGCATTATCGTTCGTTGTAAAAATAGCGCAGACTGACCACAATGAACCAACGAATTCAGAAAATTATACAACCTCTTACAAATTGGGGCTCCTTAAAAGTAATATCTGAAGTAGTCGCCAATATGTTTTTAAACTCCATTTTTGCAGAAAAAAAAACAAGAAAAAAAAAAAAAAAAAAAAGCAGAAAAACAAAAAAAAAAAAAATAAATTTCAGGAGTAAATACGTTAGAAGGAACAAAACAGTGTAGTGCAGTGATATAAAAAAATAATAAACAGTATACATGTTGCAACACACAATAAATATTGATCGAACTGTTCAAAATATTGAGCTCAGAGAAAATATTTAAAATGTAACGTGAATGTTTCATAACTCAAAAAGGTTTTGTAGGATAAAGTGGTCTATACAATTTATACCAACACATTATTTTTATCGTTCGTTTCTTAATGCTCATTACATAATAGTTCCTATCTTTTAAAGTATTGTACACGCTTAAAATAGATACCAATTGTGAAGAAGAATTATTAAACAGTTTTAAAATGTGAACTATAGTTTGTTTTTTTTTTTTTTTTTTTTTTTTTTTTTTTTTTTTTTTTTTCTCTTTCTGTACTCGAGAACCAATTTAACTTACTAAGTCCAACCTAAACTTGTCCTCCACGGAACCGTTCTTATTTTGTACGTTTTGCTTTCAGCATCAGTTGCCTCCCGGTGCCCTATATTCGTATTTAATTGTCTCCCATATTGCACCATTAATTTTAATGAATTTAAAAAAAAAAAAAAAAAAAAAAAAAAAAACTTTACGTTGCGCAATAACTTTTTAAGTTGAAGGCGCCACTCAACCCAACCAACCCACCCCAACCAACCAACGTCCTTCTTTTTGCTTGCCTGCCATCCCTTCTTGCGAATCGTTATGGCCCATAGTAATAAAATTCAAACAGATCATTGCCCAGTGTGTACAGTCAGGCCGACCTATTTCAAATCTAGGCCCTAACCTGTTTTACAAAAACTGCTGGTTAACTGGTCTATTGAAACACTTACAACGTTTCGCGTTGGACCTACAACACTGTCAACGAAATGTTTGGTTTGGAGTCAGCCTGATATTTAGAAATAATATAATACTATGAATGCTTCTTTGTATATCCAAGATTATTGCAACACTCGGAGAAAAATATTCTTGTATCATACTCAACAGCCATTCAATATTATATGATTGCTTCATATGTAGAGGTGGTTTGATCAAAAAATGTTATTTGTTTCTCCCAAAATAAATTATTAGGATTTCCAAGTTTTTGCCGCCGTCCCCATGGCAACGGTGTACGCAGCATCCGAAAATAATTTCTTTTTGGTTTCAAATGTTAGGGCAAACTTAATTCTGATTATTTCCCGTGGAAAATTAATGAAAAAACAAACACAATTTTTGAATAGTGAGAGTCTCCCTTTTAAGGACACTACACCCAATCAAAAAAAAACCGCTTGTCACACAGTTGCCTCTAAGCTGATTGGGCTTTTTTTCCTAGCTAGAAACTGGTCAGCTCCACTCTCCAGAGGGCCGTGCTTGGGATCCCCCACCAATTTTGGCACTGCATACGTCCAACCATCAACGTTGCGTAGTTAAAACCACACACATTTGATACGTCTACAACGTAAAGAGACGATTTGAGCATCCTTAATAGCAAGATGGCCCGACGCAAGGGAACGCAATTGCAAATTTCCACAAACGGGACAAAAGGTGCCCTTTTTGCTGATTTCCGTAATACAAAAGGTCCAAAATTTTGCCAAGAAAGGCCACTGATCCACCACAGATATTCAAAAGGGAGCATTTTTGGGTACGTCCACTTTTAACCAACCAACCAAATGTTCACACCCCCCCAAAAATCCTGCGTACGGGCCCTGGTTTCATAGATCTAACTGCTCGCGTTGCAGCGTATGTAAGTCTAGCGTCTGGGCTGCTCATGGTCTTCCCTGATGTCGGTCTTGTCGGGTTCATGATGCTGCTCATACAACCGGGACAGATCTTTCGTTCGTCGTGGAGACATCGTGGGGGGTGCAGTGCCAGTGAATGTGCGGCCGGTTTCGGGGCGGTGTCCCTCAAGGTTCTGCCTGGCACCCCGGTCTTTCAACATTTTTGTCTCAGATGTGCCAAAGGAAGCTTATACACAGTGCTCCTGCGCAGACGATAACAACACCTGGGAATGGCTGCTTGTTCTTTTTGGGGCCTTGGAGGCAGTGTTGCAGAGGAACCTAATATCCACTGGGGGTCTTCTTCACCTATGGCGCTTGAAAACTCGGCAGGCCAAGGGCCGTCATCTCTTTTTTCACTCTTGCAAGTCGTGCGGCAAAAAGAGAACTTAACATCGGATTGAGATGGGCTGTCACATGGCCCGCACTGGGGTGCCCTGGCATCACGATGACCGCAAAGCCTTACTTTCAATCAACACCCAGGCATTCCGCTGCCAGTACGCGGCCTCATGTCGTCTCTCTACTCAGACGGCCCTCGCATGGGCTGGTGGGGTGCGCGTCTTCGGCGCTTTGCTACACCGGCTGTTTGATTTGGTATTATTGGCTGCAGAGTCTGCTGCACCTGTTTGGAGTCACGCTGTGCACTCGCACACGTGACTTGTTAGGGGTTCCTGTTTGGTGACGCCTAATAGAAAAATACCTTCCAGTTCTCTTTTGGGCTGCTCCCTGCACACCTTGGGAGGAACTTCCAGATGAATCCGCTCGAACAAGGGAAGTGTGAATGAATCGTGGTGTGGCCTGATAGTCCCCAAACCACCAACCCCCTTCGGGATCGCGAGAGTTTCACGGAATTGCTTCGCTGCCCATCCATGATTTTGCAGTTGTCCCTGTGTTGCCCTGGATCGATAACAGATGATCTCAAGCAATTGGTCGTCCAATGGCTACTTGAACCTAAATCAGTTTGTTGACAGCCAATCTTGTAAGCTTGGGGCTGTGACCTCGGGGGAGGGAATGGGTCCACCTCGGCAGCTTACATCTGGGCGTTGGGCCATACAAAGCGCTCCAAATCGCCCGATCAGTTGTGGGGCTTTCAGTCACCGGTCCGGGCTGCGATTGTGGATAGCCACAAGCCAACATGGCCACATCATAGATGACTGCGAGGTTTTCCCGGAAGGAGTCCCGGCCTAGATCACCCTTGTTTCTCTTTTGGAGCTTTTCGATGACGTTCTCTTTTCACAACTTCATCTCACTCTCATATTTCATTTTACCCTTCAATCTTTCACATTTTTCAAAACATAAGTGGAACATATTACTTCAACATCTCTTTCGGTATGGTTTAAATACAGTCCACAGCTTTTTTTGAGCCATGACTATTAGAATTAATTATTCATTTGCCATAGCTGGAGAATTTGTACGAAACAGCTTTTGCCTCTTTAGCTAGTTAAGTTTTAGTCGGGTAGTTTTAAAGTACGCAACCAATCGTATTATTCCTTGTGGCCTAATTTATTTATCTAAAATTGACCATTTTCATATTTCATCCTATACGGGTTTTTTCGAAAGCAGCAAATTTTGGGGCGCACACACATTTTTTTGTCATTTTCGTCTGGCAACTTGCACCGACGGTTAAATCCTGCTATTAGTGTTTTATATGTATCCTGATACCTCAAAACCATGGGTTTTGGATACTTACTTTTTGTTCGAGCTGGTATGGTTGGAAATTATGAACAAAATACAAAAGGCTGCCATTTTGGACGCATCTTTGCTTTTGAAGAATGTCCAACAGGGATTTTTGGGGACTTTTTATCAGTGATTCTACACATCTTCCTGACCTCTCCTGAAAAAATCAGCTTGTTACCAAGTCCAGTCAAACTAATACTATTGCCTAAAGCGGTTAAATGGAAAACTTCCAACTGTTGCATTATCTTTTCGTTGTAAAATAATAGGCGCAGAAAAACTGACCACGATGACCAACGAATTCATAAAATTACAACCTCTTACAAAATTTGGCTCCTAAAATTTAATATCTTTAATTAGTCGCCAATATGTTTAAGAACTCATTTTTGCAGAAAAAAAATAATTTCAGGAGTAAATACGTTAGAAGGAACCACAAACATGTATGCATGTTTAATAAAAAAATAATAAACAGTATACTGTTGCACACACTAAATATTGGATAGAACTGGGTCAAAATATTGAGCTCAAAAATATTTAAAATGTAACTTGATGTTCATACTCAAAAATGGTTGTGTAGGATAAATTGGTCCCTTGTTTTACACTTTATAACAACAGGTTTTCCCCTCGTTTCTTTAATTTCTCAGTACATAAAAAAAAATAGTTCCTATCTTTTAAGTAAGTTACACGCTAACATATACCACACTTGAAACGAAATTAACATTTTAAATGGGTAATACACTCATAAAATCTAACCTACTCTACACACTTTAGAGGGCGCTAACGCTTATACAAAAAAACTTCCCTGGTTTAAATGATGTATACTATTAGTAATGTATTTGGTTTGCCGAATATCCAAGTTTTAACTATCAAGAAAATCAAACTTTTACAATATGTTTACAAATCTATTTTTGTAACAAGTTTATACAAGGGGTGGGGTGGTAAACACCAGAGAATTTATTATTATAAAGCCATATATTATTTCATGTTGGTACCAGTTGATAGCTTGGTCCACCTTTTCTATTGCTTCCAACATAACCTATCATAGAGGCTTCACTGGTGACGTCAAGTTCCATTGCAATGGTCATTTCCACAGACCCCATCAGAGTATAAAATGAACAAAAAAAAGAATTTTGCATAAAAAAGTAGGAATATTTGGATTTGGGTTTTGGGCCCTGGAAAATGATATGCGAAGTTACTAGTTTTTAATCAACATTAATTTTAGAGCATACAGTAGTCCGATATTTAAGAAATTAACTAATAACTAAGTAAATGCAGTACATGTGCCCGATTATCCCAACCATAAAGGTCCAATAACTTATTGCCGCACGCGTTGCGACAAGTATCAACACTTTGCGACATTTTCGGCAACGCGTTGAGGTGTCGACCAATTAGAATGATCAATTTTGACTATTTTAAAAAAATAGACGAACCGCGTTGCAAAGAATCTAGCAACGCATTGTGGGAAACTCACACGCGTTGCAAGCCTTCACAACAGCGTTTGGCGATCTTCCCAACGCGTTGCGAGCTTTACAACGCGTTGCGAAGGTCCACAAGCCATAAGGGTCATAACGATGTGGCCGCCCCGCGTTTGTGAGAAAGTAGCAACGCGTTGGCGACGTTATGGCAACGCGTGCTGCGTCGACCAATTCAAAATCATGAATTTCTGTGACGTATTAAAAAAATAGATCACACGCGTTGCGGCAATACCTTATGACCCTTATTGCTTTTTCAAAACGCGTTGCAAGCCATCACAACGCATTTCGACTTCAACAACGCTTTGGAACGCAATAAGGGCCATTAACGTATTGCAGCAACGGCGTTGTGAAGGTTTGCAACGTGTTGTGCAGGTCGCCACGCGGTTGTGAATTTTATGTTTGAAATTTGGTATTCACAGAAATTCATGATTTAATATTGGCTTGACACCGCAACGCCGTTGCCGAAATGTATGCAACGACGTTGCCGAAATTCGCAACCCGTTGCCGAATGTTCGCAACGCGTTGCCGAAATGTCGCAACGCGTGGCGAAGGTCGCAACACTTGGCGAAATGTCGCAAACGCGTTGCCGAAATAGGGGCATACGTTATGACCCTTATGGCTTGTTGACCTCAGCAACGCGTTGGGATCTTCACAACGTTGTGAAGCTCGCAAAGCGTTGTGCATGTTTTGCAACGTGTTGCAAAGAAACAGCAACGCGTGGTTGGTCTATTTTTTAAAATACGTCACAGAAATTCTGATTTTGATGGTCGACGCCGCAACGCGTTCCGAAATGTCCGCAACGCGTTGAAACTTTGTCGCAACGCGTGCTGCCAGTACGTTATGGCGTTTATGGCTTGCGATACGCACCCAACCCGCTGTCGGAAAAACTAATAATGGCGCCCATTATTTTTATTTTTTCCCGCCCGAGGATACATTATGAGCCCATAGATGATACTACAAAACCTTCATTTCTATTCTATTAACTAAAACAACTTGATTTATTTTGTTTGTTTGTATAGGTTTTAAGTTAATATGCCTTAGTTATGTGTATGCTGATTAATGAAAATAAATGATAAGAAAATGCATTAGCGGCTCATTATTGCAGAATAATGGGCAGTAAACTGACCAATCAGAATGCTGCATTTTCAATAATGGGTAGTAGAGGTAAGAGAACCATTCCCACCAATCGACTTCGACGCTAACCCCGGTGACGGTGCTACCTTCACATTTGTTTCGCCAAAATTAGCAGAAGGATGTGAAATAATTATATGGAAGACTTAACGAAAGTTTTTAACGTTTTTTGCGCACCGAGGGAAAGTTTACCTGGGGTGATAACTCCTCCTCTTTGGTAATACGAGGGTTAATGTCACTATGCCCCCCTAAAAGTGATGAATTTGGTATATTTGTACAAATATTAAAACTACAAAACTTGGATAATTCTTTTTTCACGACGCACATACCGTAGGTTTCAAAAAGTACAAGTAACATAATTAAAACACAAAAATTAAAATGTGAAACATCATGACCAATCCCTCGTGAAGTATAGCAAATTTCACCAATTGCCTTAAATCTTGATAGACCTATTATCGATTTTGATCACTTAAGTAGCAATCTTTGTCCCAGCGAATACGTATTCGTTCACAATTATACGTGTGCTTTGAGATATTTGGACACGCAAAGCTATCGAATACGTATTCGATTGTTTGTGAAACCCGCTTTATACAAATGGGTGTTATTCGACTCCGGCTATTTTGGTTAGGAGATGTAATTTCACTTTTATTTTTGGATAAAAATAGAGTATATTAAAGGCAACCAGAATCACTATAACTCATTTTACTCAAAAAAATCAGATTCGAAACACTATGTCGTGACCACGACGAAACTATACTTTTATTTAACCCTTGTAATCAGGCGGGCAGTTTTGATATACTTTTTTACAGCAATCCAAGCCTGCTTCTCTTTTTGAAAAAGAAATCTCCTGGATTCTGGCCACGCCTTCACAAGGGCCAACCCCAGCTATTTTTTTTTCATTACCTTCGTAGATGACCACAGCAGCCAACAACATCCCGCTGTGCATGGATTACACCAGCATCCGTTCACGCTTACTGCCATTTGAAAACACGGACATTTAGTTCGAGTTTCCCAAGAAAAATCGAAGACCGTGTAGGATTTTTTGTCAAAAATGCTTCCTTTTATACCACCTGAAACCGTTATACAGAAAAAATTCTAACCGGTCACGTATTTTTGTTTTAAATCCTTATTATTAAATCCGGATATCAAATTTTCACAGATGCCTACTAAAGTCTGTTGAAGAGACTCTATTTGAACAATGGCAGTCATAACAATAACCCAGCGGGTGCTTGTCGGCTGCTGTGGTAGATGACAATCCACTGAGAAATGAAAGGTGCGACGAGAAATTTTACATGTCAGATGTTCCTAAAACTGAAAGCTGAAAGCACTGATTTTGCACTAATGTAAAGCTTTCCATTAAAAACTATCCCAGTAGCAGGATTAAGCTGCATTTTTTTTCGTATTGGAGCAAACATATGCCTACCTATAAGCAAATCAAATCACCCTTTTCACTTTCAAGACATTTATGAAGCCAAATATAAGTAACAAGGTAAGAAATCTATTGAGTGCCTAATCTGTATGAAATGCCGCATGTATGCAGCCTTGAAAACCCTCGCTGCACCTTGAACCTTCGCTTTCCACAGCATTGCTCCAGATGACCCAACTATTTAATGACCTGCAAAATCATACCAGCATATTTCCTCCCACAGTATAGCTGTAATACTCAGTAGAGCACAGCGACTCCTACCAAGATGAAACTACTAAAAAGAACGACTGTATGGATGCATTACCAGCATAATTTATTGGCGATGATATATATAGCGCGATATAATCATCTTAAATGTTTACGTACCTGTCAGCATCTAAAGTGCATCGGCAATAAGGGGGGGGGGGGATTCCGGTTGAGGTGGAGTTTGTAAGCAAAAAAGGGAACTGAGCAGAAACAAATTGTAGTACTGATCGTGCGAGATGAAACCGCAAACAAATTTGAAATATTCTCATTTGAGCAAAATGTGATGTGTGAGTTTGAGATTTTATCATAATAATAAGTGGTAATACGACGCAATCTATAGACGTCTACATCATAGCGACTTCTTGAATGAAACGTCAAAGGTTGCACCTATTCTGAATGCGGAAAGATGACTGAGATCCGAAGACTTTACTTTTACTTCCTCTTCAACCTACTATGGACCACGGCAGGGTCCATTCTGAACACAAAGTCACGGATCTCCAATTCCCCATCTCGCTCGGGATCTCGCTATAGCAAATGGGGAATTGGTGCGTGTCCCCGACTAGTTCCAATGTCTGATTTTGATATAAGTCAAATTTATGGCGGGAAATGGTACGTGATAGCTCACTATCCTGAAGCACATTTTGTTACAAGGCACTGCACAGAAATGGAATATAGTGAAGACAACCCAGGCACAGACACCTGTCGAGTGAAGGTTTCCCGCCTTTCCATCGATGCAGACGACGGGACGAAGCTGCCTTTGGATTTCAACTACATGTTACCGAATATTAGTGAGAGTTCAATTTGGGTAGACACTTACCGTACGTATTAATTTGAAATTTTGATAGGCCTATCTAAACAAAAAAATATTAGACTTACACATTAGGCCTGCCGCCTGCCCATTATCAATGAAAGAGACGAATTTGGGGTAACATTTATATACACAAAATTAAAAACAATTATCAATTTGAAATTACCTTAAAGAGACACTGGCACATTTGAAAAATAGTGCGCCCTCAAGATTTTCAAAATCGATATTTTTGCATGGTGTAAGCTTTTATATACAAAAGCCCTCATGCGAAATGATTAAGACCAAATCAGCTTCCTTATGGGTAAACAGAACGATTTTATAATTTAACGTCGCCGGCGACGTTAAATTCAGCAGACAGCGAAAATGGCGTTTAACACCAGAACACGCATTCCGTATGCATGTTTCTCACGCTATGCACACTGTTTGACCTTTGTGGTTTTAATATCATGAGTACGAGTCAAAAATATTCATGTAATATACACATTTGTTGATTAGTTGTTGAAAACTTAAAAGTTGGCCTAACAATTACCTTGATGTCTTTATCCTCATATCAATGTCCCTATCTGTTTTTGGGTGTATTGGTTTTTTTTTTCTTTTATGTTTAAAAACTATCTCCTGTTCTTGCAATGGCCGAGACTATCAGTTGAGAGCAAATTGAAGAAATTTCATATTTTGTGAAAATGTGCCAGTGCCGCTTTAAAGGCACTATCAGTGATTTGCTAAATCAGAAAATGGAAAAATCAATCACCATCAGATGTTGGCATGTCTGTAACAAGTACAGGTATCCAAACATACCTTGCAAATGATAAGACCAAAAAGCAACCTAATAGGGACAAAATCGGATATTTTAGTTATTAATGTCCATACGGACACTTTCTGCAACACGTAAATTGAATGGCGATTCATATCTTTGAACACTGCCGTTTCCTTCCTTTTCTGTTAATTCTTCAGTTAAAAAAGTAACTTATGAGAATTCTACAGACTTATCCTTCACTTAGCTATTCCTGCAAATTTCAAATGTTTTTGACTCTTCGAGTTTGTTCATGCCCGCCTATTATACATCTAAGCGTTGACACCTTTTGTAGTTAGTATGGACCCTCTATATCAATGCAAGGTAGTTAGTGTGTCTCAAATTGGTGGTGTCACTTTTCATCCGAATAATAAAATGAAATAAATGTTTAATCTTCAACGCGTTGTAAGTTTGAATCAGAAGATTCCTTCATGTTCATTCGTTGTTCCTGTTTTCTTTTCAGATACACCAACCAAATTGAACATTCTGGCCACCGAATTATGATACATATCTGTTACAACTGAATGTTACCAGTACCCAAAGGACAGCCCCGTTTCTTACGAACTGCACAAAACATTTTTTCTCTTTCCTTCTCTCGAAGCCCGATCTGTCCGAGTCGAAACCAGAAGGCTTTGATGGCATTTGAAACGTATGGGAAGATTCCGCGTCTGTTTGTATTGCCACCCAACAAGACTGTCCAACGAATCGGATCGCCGAGACTTAGAAACAATGAACTTGGCACCACATGAATGACTGGACTTTTTGTTGGAAGAAAGATATTATTCATGAATCGCAACCATTACATTCTAGTGCCAACACATAAATTCCATACAAATTTCCAAATACCCACTTTCTTTTCAAAATTCTTTTTTCAAACGGCAAATAGCAATTCATTTCTGTACAACCCCAATGCATTTCTCAAATTTGTACTTGGAACTCTGGGCTCCTCTGATCTATAATGCGGAATTCTGCAAAGAGTATTATTAGAAGATACAACTACACAATTGTCCAAATTTTAAGAAAAATTTCAATATTTTAAGAAAAACGGGGTTTCACGAACAAAAATTAGATTTTTTAACCTAGAAGTAATCGTGTACTGTTTCGCCCCTCCTATTATTTTGCCCCTCCTATGATTTTTGCCTGGCCCGCCCCTGCCTAAAGCTTATAAGAGGAGATTCATCAAATGGAGTTTTTATTAACAAATTATGTCAATAATGCAAATGAAAAGTGCAAATATAAATTTTGCATAAAACATATCTTGTTATTTTCTAGGCACATGTATCACCTTTCTTATGATTTTCTTAGGGAGTTAAAACGCTTCACATCCGTGATGACTTTATACGTTACCCTTTGGAGTTTGGCAAATGGCCTTTTAGGGGGGTCACAAGAAAAAGTGAAAATTTGTTTTTTAAATCATCATTATAGGCCATGGGATCGAAGGGAAAAATGGCCGGATAAGTACTTTGATACGCATATCGATGAACTGATTTATGCGCAGAATAAAGGGAAATAACACGCTAAATTTTTATGTGATAATAATGTACAAACTATTCCTCAACGATGATTGATTTCTTACATCATAAATTAATTAGCTAATTAGTAAGACACAAATGAAAGCGGGAACTGATAGTCGCATCCAGTTACAAAAAATCTCACACGGCCGTAGTACGTTTCGGCCATTGCTACTTCATGTCTATATTTTGTCCCGTTATGATTGTCAATTCAATGTAATTTACTTTTAAGTCAGCGGGCAGGTCTCATAGCATTTATAAAGATGGCGCACGCCTGGGAAGTACATAAATGCCTCTAAAATTATAAAAAATTGGGGATTTGCGAAGTAGTTTTGATGTGACCACTCGTCACACAGTTGATTTGGGGCCCATGCGACTGTTTGAGGTGGGGCCACGCGTCCATTGGATTTGGGGCCTTGTAGTTTTGAGGTAGGTGGCCCCTCTCTCACACAGTGGATTTGGGGCCCCTTGGCGAGTAGTTGAATAGGTGCCACTCAGTCACACAGTGATTGGCTCATGCGGACTAGTTTTGAGGTGGGTGGGCCACTCCGTCGCACAGTGGAATTTGTGCCATGCGGAGTAGTTTTAAGGTAGGTGGCCACTCGTCACACAATGGATTTGGGGGGCCCTGCATTGTGTTTTGAGGTTGTCCACTCGCACACATTGGATTTGGGGCCTTTGCGAAGAAGTTTGGGAGGTGGCCACTCGTCACACGGATTTGGGGCCTTTGCGGAGAAGTTTTGAGGTAGGTTGCCACTTTTGCATCCACAGTGGATTTGGGGCACTTGCGGAGTAGTTTTTTTGAGGTGGCCACTGGTACACATTTTTTTATAAAAAAATTGGGGATTTGCGAAGTAGTTTTGATGTGACCGGACGTCGTCACACAGTTGTTTGGGGCCCATGCGGACTAGTTTTGAGGTTGCCACTCGTCACACAGTGGATTTGGGCCTTGCGGAGTTGTTTTGAGGCTAGGTAGCCGCCACGTGTCGCACATTGGAATTTGGGGGCCAATTGCGAGTACGTAGTTTTGAGGTAGGTTTGACCATTCGTCACACCGGTGGATTTGGGGCCATGCTTGTAGGTTGACGGTGGCCATCGTCACACAGTGGATTTGGGGGCCTTTGCGAAGAAGTTTTGAGCGGGTGTAGTTGGCCACTCGTCACACAGGGATTGGGTCCTTGCGGAGAAGTTTTGAGGTGGCCACTTGTCACACAGTTAGATTTGGGGGAACCCGTGCGGAAGTAGTAGTAGTAACGTAGGTTGGAGGTCGGGTGGCACTGGTTACACAGTTATTATAAAAAAATTTGGGATTTGCGAAGTAGTTTTGAGTGTGACCACTCGTCACACAGTTGATTTGGGGCCCATGCGGACTAGTTTGATGGTGCCACTCGTCGCACAGTGGATTATTTTTGGGGCCCTTTGCGCCAGAGTAGTTTTGAGGTGGTGGCCACTCGTCACACAGTGGATTGGGGCCGTGCGGAGTTAGTTGAGATAGGTGCCACTCGGTCACACAAGTGGATTTGGGGATCATGCGGACTAGTTTTGAGGTAGGTGGCCCCTCGTCGCACATTGGATTGGGGGGCCTTGCGGATTAGTTTTGAGGTAGGTTACCCTTCGTCCAACCAGTGGATTTGGGGCCCATGCGTTGTAGTTTTGAGGTGGCCACTCGTCACAACAGTGGATTTGGGGCCTTTGCGGAGAAGTTTTGAGGTGGCCACTTGTCACACACTAGTTGAATTTGCCCTTTCGGAGAATTTGTTGAGGTAGGTGGCCACTTGTCGCACAGTGGATTTGGGGCACTTGCGGATTAGTTTGAGGTGGCGCCTCGTTACACAAAACAGTTAATTATAAAAAAATTGGGTATTTGCTCGAAGATAAGTTGTTTTTTTTTTTTGATGTGACCACACTCGTCACACAGTTGATTTGGTTAGGGGCCCATGCAACTATTTTTGAGGGGCCACAGATCGTCGAACAGTGGATTTGGGGCCCTTTCAGAGAGAGTAGTTTTGAGGTAGTGCCACTCGTCACTACAGTGGTTTTGGGGCCCCTTGCGAGTAGTGAGGTAGTGCCACTCGTCCTCCAGTGGTTTTGGGGCCCTTACTCTGCAGACCCCCAAATCCACTGTTTGATGAGTGGCCACCCCTCAAAACTACTCCGCATGGGCCCCAAATACACTGTCCTCGAGTGGCCACGTCAAAACTGCCCGCAAGAGCTCCAAATCCACTGGTATTAGTGGCCACCTCATAACTTGTCCGCATGTGCCCAAATCACTGTGAGACAAGGCCACGTCAAAACTACTGCGCAAAAGTCCCAAATACCATTGACCGAGTGCCACCACAAAACAACTCCGCAAGGCCCCAAATCCAATGTGTGACGAGTGGCCACCTACCTCAAAACAACTCCGCAAGGCCCCAAATTCACTTGACAGTGGCCCACCCAGATCAAGAATACCCACAAACCGCAAGGGCCACAAATCCACTGTGGCGAGGGGCCACCGTCAAAACTATCTTCAATGGCCTCTAAATTCCACTGTGTGACGATTTGGCCACCTCCTCAAAACTGGCCCACTGGGCCCAAATCCACTGTGACCAGTGGCCACCTCTAAATTACTACAAAGGGCCCCAAATCCCTTGTGAGATTGGCCAACGTACCTCAAAACTACTCCACCAGGGCGCACTACACTGAACGAGTGGCCAGGCCTCAAAACTTCCTCCTCATGGGCCCCAATCCACTGTTGACGAGTGGCCACCATTAAAACTACTACTCGCATGGGCCCCAATCCAACTGCATTACGAGTGGCCACGTACCTCAAAACTATTCTGCAAGGGCAAAACCACTGTGTGACCAGTGGCCACCTATGCATGGGCCCCAAATCCACTGTAAGGGTGGCCACTTCAAAACGTTTCCTCAGGGCCTCAAATCTACTTGTTGACGGGTGGCCACCTCAAAACTTGTCCCGCAACTGGTCCCAAATCCACTGTGTCACGATTGGTCCCCGGACCTCAAACTACTCTGCAAGAGCCCCAAATCCACTTTGATGAGTGGCCACCTCACACTAAACTACTCCGACTACTCGCGAAAGGGCCCAATCCACTGTGACAAGTGCACCTACCTCAAAACTACTCCGCATGGCCTCAAATTCACTGTGTGACAAGTGTCCACCTATCTCAAAACTACTCTGCAAGGGCCCCAAATCCACTGTTACGAGTTGCCCCTACTTCAAAAAACTTCTTCTCATCAGGGTCCCAAATCCACTGTGGTGACGAGTGGTCCACTGTTTATGATGTCTCGTAGGCGTCAAGGTCAGAAATACCTTTCCAAAAAACCACAAATAAAGAGCCTTGTGCACAAGAGATCTAAATTTTATACAATATAACAATTTAATGATTTGTATTGGTTCAAAATTTGGTATGTCCAAAACAACATTACATAAAATTACACAGAATAATTTTAAGATTATACTTAATTGTAAACAGCAATGTCCACAAGAAGCGTTTCATTTCAACGATGATATGTCCTCACAGCGAAGACTCCAAATGACAGTATGCAAAGTCACATCAAACTCCTCAGGTAATATAATCCAAGGGAATCTCTCAGTCCCTGTGAATTTAACTTTGGTCGCAGCAGTTCAAGAGGACAAGGTTACATAAGTCCCTCGCCTACACTAATATTTCCACTGTTATCAGTCAAGATAATCAAACCACGATTTCCTATCCGTCCCCAATTGGAATCCTATTTTTGATTCCCACACTTTTCGGCTTCAAATACGACAGTAGCATAATTACAACAAGCACTCTGCTCACATGGAATTGAAAATATATAAATCCTGGTACTGTGTGGAGCAAAAATCTAATCTACCATTATTGTAGATTAAAAACTAGCTATAACCATAATGCATAGCTTTGATTACAAGCTTCTTACAATCTTCTGCCAGTTCAAGTTCTTCTTCACTATATACACAATATTTCATAAAGTCCCGTCATAACAAAGTACCTTAAAACAGCAATCATGCATAAACATAACTTGCACTGGCTGAACAATTGTAATTCACATAAAGTACAGTCACCTGAAGCACATCACTTTCCATAGAGTAACGTGGTGGGGAAAAGCCCCAGACATGCAGGCGTTTGATCTCAATGCTAAACAAGTTGACTCGTTTTCTAAGTTTACATCGGGTGGGAAATTCCCAATCACCTGTCCCTATTGCCACAACAGTGCTTAGCAAAACAACTAGGGTATTCCCCTTTCCTCTATTTATAGTGAAACAATACTGTTTCCCGTGAGAAATCTCTTCTCACATCACATTGAGAAAATAATATTTTTAAAAGTTTAATCCGAAAAATGGAGGCCACATAACGATCACTACCTCAAAACTCCGCACGGGCCCAAATTCCCCTGTGACGAGTGGAAAACTCAAAACCACCTTCAAAACCTACACGCATGGGGCCCAAAAACCACTGTGTGAATGAGTGGCCACCAACATCAAAACTACTTTTCCGCCAAGTGCCCCAAATCCTGTACGATTGGCCACCTACCTCCACATATCCGCAGGGCCAAAATCCACTGTGTGATGAGTGGGCCCCTCAAAACTACTCTACATGGCTAAATACACTGTGTGACGAGTGGCACCTACCTCAACTACTCCGCAAGGGCCCCAAATCCACTGTGTGACGAGTGGCCACCTACTTCAAAAACTTCTCAGCAAGGGCCACAAATCCACTGTGTGACCGAGTTGGCATCCTAATCAACTAAGTCAGGGCCCCAAATCCACTGTGTGACGAGTGGCCACCTACCTCAAACCTGGCCCACGTGGGGCCCCATATCCCTACTGGTGACCATGGCCACCCTTTCAAAACTATACCACAATGGCCACATCCCTGTGTGACGATTGTCCACCTACCCCAAAACTACTCCGCAGAGCGCCAAATACCACTGACGAGTGGCCACCTTCAAAACTTCTACGCATGGCCCCAAATATACTGTGTGACGAGTGGACACCTACCTTAGAACTTGTCAGCATGGGCCCCACATATCCACTGCGGGGATGCGCTGGCCACGTACCTAAACTATTCAACAATGGGCAAAACCACTGTGTGACGAGTGGCCACCTATGCATGGCCCCAACATTCATGACGGCGTGGCACTTTCAAAACTTGTATTTCCACAAGGGCCTCAATCTTGATTGTGACGGTGTGGCCACTCAAAACTTGTCGCAAGGGTGGGTCCCAAATCCACTGGATTCATGAGGTTGACACCTGAAAACTACTCCGCAAGAGCCCCAAATCCACTGGCTACCGACCTACTCAAAACATCTCCGCCATGGCCCAAATCCAATGTGTGACGAGTGGCCACCTCCAAAACAAGTCCGCTGGGTCCAGATCACTGTGCGACGAGGCGCCACGTCAAAACTACTCGCAAAAGCACAAATCTCCCCTGTGACGAAGTGGCCACCTCAAACTTGTCCGCAAAGGAGCAAAATCCACTGTGTGACAAGTGGCCACCATTCCTCAAATACTCCGAACATGGGCCCAAATCCACTGTATGACGCGTGGCACCTACCTCAAAACTACTCCGCCCAATTGCCCCCAAATTCACTGTGCCACGTCCGAGTGGCCAACCTCAAAACTATCCGCATAGCCCAAATCACTGTGGACAAAGTGGCCACCTATCTCAGAAACTAATCGCAGCGCGCCCAAAATCCACTGTCTGTGACGAGTGGCCACCTCAAAACAACGTCGCATGGAGTCCCAGATCCACGTGAATCGAGGGCCAAGTCAAACTACTCCGCCAAACGCCCCAAATCGACTGTGACGAGTGGCCACCTCAAAAATGGTCCGCAAGGGACCAAAACTCACTGTGTGACAAAGTGCCACCTTCCTCCAAAACTACTCGAAAGCGGCCAAATCCATGTATGACGAGTGGCCACCTACTTCAAACTGTACTCCGCAATTGCCCCAAAATTCACTGTGCGTCGAGTGGCCACCTCAAAACTACTCCGCAAGGGCCCCAAATCCACTGTGGACGAGTGGCCACCTACTTCAAAAACTTCTCAGCAAGGGCCCCCACCTCCACTGTGTGACGAAGTGGCCAACTACCTCAATACTCCGCAAGGCGCCCCAATTCTACTTTGTGACGAGTGGCCATCTACCTTCAAAAACTACTCCGCATGGGCCCCATATCCCACTGTGACGAGTAACCACCTCATAACTTGTCCGCATGGCGCCCAAATCAACTGTGAGATGAGTGGCCGCCACCTCAAAACTACTCCGCAAGGGCCCCTAAATCCATTGTGTGACGGGTGGCACCTACCTCAAAACTACTTCGCAGTTGCGCCGTATCTTAACGTGGCCACTGGTTCACAGTTGATTTGGGGCACCATGCGGACAAGTTATGAGGTGGGTGACCACGCATCAGTGGATTTGGAAGCTCTGCAGAGCTGTTTTGACGTGGTCACCCTTCACACATGAGATGGGCCCATGAGGAGTCGTTTTGATAGGGTAGGTGGCCACTCGAGACAGTGTATTTGGGGCCATGCGGATGTTTGAGGTTAGGTGGCCATCGTCACACAGGGCGATTTGGGCCCTTGCGGACTAGATTCAGGATTCATGATTTATTTTGCCTATTCACAAAAATAGTATACAATAAATATAAACAGATGATGCATTGTTGATAAACCTTAATATATAGATAACTAG
Organism: Ophioderma brevispina; assembly: GCA_023653785.1. Taxonomy (NCBI): domain Eukaryota; kingdom Metazoa; phylum Echinodermata; class Ophiuroidea; order Amphilepidida; family Ophiodermatidae; genus Ophioderma; species Ophioderma brevispina. The sequence goes on from JAMKCH010082935.1 coordinate 47,344, forward strand.
ATATGTACAAGAGGATTTATATTTTGTAGACAAATGATAAAGAGAACTATGGTCAATGAAAACACATTTCAAATATAGGCTTGATAATATTACAGAAAAACACTACAAAGCAGATTTGCGGAATGGTGAAGGGACGAGGACACTGGTAACGCGAGGCGTGAGGTCGAGGTGCCCTCTACAAAAATGTCAAAAAGATTGAAAGCAAAAAAGTTACAAGAGTATGCTTAAAGTACCGCAAAATAAACAAGGTGGCGGTGAGAGACGGAGACCACAAATACAGCGACAGGCAAACAGGGACAAACATGATTGTCTTACTTCATAGTATATGAAAATAAGAGGATGATACAAAGAGAAGAGGGAAAGGGAAGAAGGAAAAACGAAATCAAGAAGGCCATTATCTACAGCTTGACAAGATGCTTTTTAAAACTTGCTTAAAAGATGATTGTGAGGGGGAATTCTCTAGTTCAGAGGGCAATGCATTCATACCTTAGGGCCTTGAGATTTAGTGGTATTACTGGCAAGAACAGTATTGGTAGAGGTATTGAAAGGGTCATTAGCATGCCTGTTATCATAGTTGTGAAGGAGGTCAACGTTGAAGAAGTCTTCGGAGATAAGATCAGTTGGAAGAAGATGTTGGTAATACTGGTACATAAAAGAGGCAACAGTTGAAGTTGGTAGATGTTCGCACAATTTAAGATAGAAAAAGAGATGAAAAGAGAGCAGTGTGGGCAAGCCAAAGAGAATTCGTAAAAGTACGGATGGCGCGTTTTTTAAGAAGAAAGACAGATTCAAGACTGAGTTTGTTAGGATCGCCCAGATCATTGCACCATGACAAATATGTTGACAATTTTTTTCAAGAGTTTACTCAAGTTGCAAATGATATAAGGCCTATAGTTTGAGAAATCATGTTTTGGTTCAGCCGCTTTAAAAAGAGGGTTCACATTGGCAATTTTTAATTGGGAAGTATCAAACCATTTGTTATTGACAACTTGAAAATATGGTCAGTGAATCTCACTTCTTGATGGAACAATTTTTATTTTAGTAATGTACTGCTAATGCCGTTATGTTCCACTACTGTAACTAAGTTTAAGTTAGAGTTTAATCTAAAATCTCCTCATGGGAAGTAGGTGACATAAAACACTGTTAGAGTTGATGTCAAGCGGGTGGTTTGAAGGGTTGTGGATGGAGGATCAGAAATTTTTGGTGCCAATGTTGAGGTGGCCACTCGTCAATGGGCTTTGGGGCTTTTGCGGAGTAAGTTTTTGAACGTGGCCACGCATCTCACAGTTGATTTAAGGCCCATGCGGACTAGTTTTGAGGTGAGCACTCTTCCACAGCGGCTTTTGGGGGCCCTTTCGGAGTAGTTTTGAGGTGGCCATCGCCATACGTGGATTTGGGGCCCTTATGACCCTTTATAAGAGATCCTGCGTCAAAAGGGGATTTTGGGGCCTTGCGGAACAGTTTTCACGTGGCCACTATCTCACAATTGATTTGAGGCCCATGCGGACAACTTATGAGGTGGTTAGCGTCACAGTGGATTTGGGGCCCATGCGGAGTAGTTTTGACGTGGCCTTCCTCACACAGGGATTTGGAGCCCCATGCGGATTAGTTTTGAGGTAGGTGCTACTCGTCACACAGTGATTGAGGGCCCTAGCGGAGTAAGTTTTGAGGTAGGGCCACTCGGCACACCGCCCGTAGCCAGGAATTTGTGGGGGGTGGCGGAGGGGGGCGGATTTGCCCCCCAGAAGGGGACCTTTTGCATACTTCACAAGCAATTGCCACAAATTTGGTTCACCGTCGTTCTCCAAATTCTGAAACTTGTTTGTGTGGTTGTTGTGTGTGGGGGGGGGGTGGACAGGACACCCTCTCGCAGGTGCGTTGAGAATCACAGTGTAATAACACCAGCCATGCCGTAATTCAATAGTATTAACCGCTGATTGTTCATTCATATACCATGCTCCGCAAGCCTTGAAACGACAAAATTAGACAGGCGGGCAATCTTTCAAATTTGCAATAGCGGACCTTCAACATCATAAATCGGACCTTTGTCATTTTTGGGGAACCCCCCCCCCCCCCGGCTACGGCCCTCTGCGTCACACAGTGGATTTGGTGAACAATACGGAGTGTGACCACTCGTCACAGTGTATTTGGGGCCCGCTTGCGGAGTAGTTTTGATGTAGGTGACACCCACCCTTCACCACAGTGATTTGGGTCCCTTGCTGAGTTGGTTTTTGAGGGGTGCCCATCATCATACAGTGGGTTTGGGGCCCTTGCGGACAAGTGCTGAGGTGGCTACTGTCACACATTTGATTTGGGCCCTTGCTGACTAGTTTTGAGGTAGGTAGCCATAACACGTCACACAGTGGATTTGGGCCTTGCGGAGTTGTTTTGAGGTAGGTGCCACTCTTCATACCGTGGGTTTGGGGGCCCTTGCGGACAGTGCTGAGTGCTACTGGTCACAAGACTTAATTTGGGCCCTTGCTGACTAGTTTTGAGGTGGTCACTCGGCAACCGGTGGATTTGGGGCCATGCGGGCTAGTTCGGGTAGGTAGCCAACTCGTCATAACAGTGGATCTGGGCCCATGCGGAGTAGTTTTGAGGTAGATGAGCCCCTCGTCACAGACGTGAATTTTGGGCCCGCGCGGACGTAATTTTTCAGGTTGCCCACTCGTCAGTGTATTTTGGCGCCCTGGCGGAGTAGTTTTGAGGTAGGTGCCACTCGTCACCCGTGGATTTGGGGCCCTTGTGGAGTATTTTTGAGATTGCCACTCATCACGGTGGATTTGGGGCCCCATGTGGACCAGTTTTGAGGTAGTTGGCCACTCGTCACACAGTGTATTTGGTGGCCATACGGAGTAGTTTTGAGGTAGGTGCTACTCGTCATATAGTGGATTTGGGGCCCTTGCGGATAAGTGCTGTGGTGGATGATTGAATGTAGATTGTGGAATATTGCATGGATGATTAGTGTCAATGGCCTGATAATGATTTGATGTCTAATTGATGATTTTGGTGGTGGTTGATGTATGATCGGTGGGTGATTGATGAATGATTGTTGATGAAACTGATGGATGATGGCTGATTGATGGATGATTGTTGGAATGATTGATGGATGATGTTTGGATGATTGAATGGATGACATGTCTATTAAGTTTGATTGTTGATGATTGATGTCTGATTTTTGGATGATTGGACGGATGATGATTGGTGGATGACTGATGTCGAATTGTTGGCTGAATTGATTGGTATAATTGGTGATGAATTGTTGGATGATTGCTGTAAATCTTGTTTGGTTGACTTGGTAGATGGATTGATGTCTATATATATGCTTGTTGGCTGCGGGCTGGCTTGCTCACTGTGGCTTCTTGGTGGATCTTGTTGCTCTTCTGTTGGCTGCTGATGGCTGGCTCCCATGGTGGCTGCGGTGGTGATTGTGGCTGGCTCCCTGTGGCTTTCTGGTGGTGCTGCTTGCTTATCTCCTTGTTGGCTGGCTTGCTCTTTTGCGTGTTGGCTGCTTGCCTCCTCTTGTTTGCTCTCACTGGTGGCTGCTCGGTGGCTGCTTGCTGTGTGATTGGTGCTGCTCTTGCTGTTGCTGCTTGGCTGGCTTCTTGTTGTGGCCCATTGCTGTTCCTTGTTTCTGATTGAAGATTGCTGTTGATTGTTTGGTTGCTTGTTGCATGGATCCTTGGTGGAATGCTATGCTGATGGATTCTTGTGGTGGATGATGTATATTGTTTCATGACTGATTGTGGAATGTTGGGAGGAATGATTTTAATGTATTATTTGTTGGAATATTGGATGTGGATTAATGTATGATTGTTGGAATATTGGTGGGTGGATAATCAGGTCAATGGCTGATGCATAGATTGATGTTTAGTTTGATGATGTTTTGGTGGAAATAGTTGATTAGTGGATGATTTATGATTAATTGTTGGATGATTTTGATGTCTGATTGCTGATGATGAGGATGATTGATGTATTATTTTTGCTGCGTGATAGATAATTGGGTTGACGATTGTTGGAAGCTTGTGTATTATTGTTATTGATTGACTGGATACTTTGTGAGGCTGCTTTCTGCTGCTTGCTGTTATGCTTAGCTTGGCTTCTTCCTGGACTGGCTGAGTGGTGGCTGCTTGCTTGCTGCTGGTTTGCTGCTTGCTGCTGCTTGTTGGCCTCTTGCTGTCCCTGTTTGTTGCTTGGTGCGATGGCTCCTTGGCTGGCCTGCTTGCTGTCTGCTTTTTAGGCTGCTTGCTATTCTGAATGGTGGCTGCTTTGCTTGCTGGCTCTTGGTGGCTGCTTGCTGGCTTCCCTTGTTTGGGCTGCCTAGCCTGGATAATTGCTGGATGCTGTTGGCCGATTGCTGTCTGTTGGTTGATTGGTGACTGGCTCACCTTGTGGATCTTGGTGGATGACTGCTGTATGATTGTTGATGCTTGCTGGATGGCTCCATGGCTGCTTGGTCGATCGCTTGCTGGTGCTTGTGTGCTGCTTGCCCTCTGCTTGTTGCCTGATTGCTGGTGCTTCTTGGGTGGTGGCTCTGGCTGTTATGGTTTGTTGAGATGCTGTTGGCTCTTGGTGTCTGGCTCCCTGGTGGCTGCTTGGTGGCTGCTTGCTCTCTGCTGTTTGGCTCTTGGCTGGCTTCCTGGTGGTGGCTTCCTGTCTCCTTGTTGCATGCTGTGGCGTGTGCTTTGTTGTCTGCTTTATGGCTTGGCGCCTTAGTGGCTCTCCAACGGCTGCTTGGTGGCCAGCTTGTTGGCCCTATGGATGGATTAGTGGTCAATGGCTGATGAATGATGTCCTAATGGATGGGGCTGTTTTGTGGCTGGTTTTGATTAAAATTTGCTTTCTCAATATGCTTTGCGAAACCTTTCTCCACGGGAAAGTACGTTTGTTTATGCTTCCCCCCAACTGAGCAGGGATTCCCCTAGTGGTGTTGTGCATGTGCCCCGTTCGATTGCCCTAGGGTGACGGGGAATTCGCCTCAAGATAGTAAAACATTATTAAACTGAGTCAACTTGTTTTATGCTTTGAGTCAAAACATTGCAAGATCTGGGGATGCCCTGAAAGTTATAAATGTGAACTGATTCTATTGAAATGATGTAATTTTTTTTTGTGAAATCTGATTTGAATGCTAGGTTATGTTTATGCATATAATGTTGTAAATAACCTATTTTTAGTTATTCGGAAATACTAGTTTATGATATTATGTATATTTAGGAGAACTTGGCCAGAAGATTCCAGCAACAGTTAATCATAAACAATAAAGGTATATTTGAGCTCTACCTAGTGCCAGGATTTTAATACTTTGGATGCCGCCGGAAGCTTGATATGCCTAGATTCTGCTGTCGTCTGTTAAGTAACAAGAGCTTCAGTTTTGGGAATAAAAGGGATTCCAGTTGGTGGTCCTATATGAGGACACAGCGCGCAGTCTTATGGTGGTATAATACCTGGAATTTATTATTGAACATAGTGTCGTCGAAGGAAAGCCCAATCGTCGTGACACCTGCTGGACAAATTTATCTTCAGACTCAGAAGATTTGCATGGAATATACCATGATCTATATGTGAACTTATGCGCTGTTTATTTTGGAGTCTTTCGCTGTGAGGACATATCAAGCGTTGAGCTGCAACGCTTTAAACACAGGACCTTGAAGAAAAAAAAACTCTACGTATATCTTATCATTTGTGTGTATTTACTATGGAATTTGGTTTTGTGGACATCCAATTCATTGAACCAAACCATTCTTTTCTTCAGCCGTTTTCGAATCCACTCTGGATGACGGCCTCAGCATGATGTCTCCTTCTCTCTCCCTCCTCCCTTACATATTTGTACCAATTATTTTCAATTCCAGAATTGTTGTATTTCATCTCTGCTCTTTCTTTGCCTGACCCTCGGTCCTTTTTCCATCAAGTGGTGTCCATATAGTAGTCAGTGTGCTCCATCTCCATCGTCCCCTTCTAGTTATAATGGCCAGCCCATGTCATTTTAACGATATTTGATTACCTTCCATTTGTCCCTCGTACCTTTTGTCTGTTCACTTATCTTTATTAGTTGTGATCTTTGTATGTAAATGTTATGCACTTCTGTAAATTCTTAAAACACAGTTATGTTGAGCGGGCTGCTAACTGTCGTTCCATTTTAATTGTTAGAGTCCATTTGCTGATGCCTATGTCATTGTGGGAGAATGCTTGGTCATACACTTTCCTCTTTAAGCACGATGGTAGATTATACCCTTCATGATGTGGCCATGTCTACCAAATGCTTGCCACCCTACTTTAATCCTTCTCCTTATTTCATTATCTTGATTTTTTTTTCGGTGAGAGTGAACCGTTGTCCAAGGTAGATGTATTCAGATACGTGGTTCACACTTCTGTTCCATTATGATTAATTTGTGTAACTGATTGGTCTGCCTGCCATTACGTGTGGTCCGTGCTTCATAGTCATTTCCAGTCCTCTTTTCTCTTCCTGCTTGCTATTCCCAAGTGCCTGTAGTCATACTCTCCATTTCACCTGAAGTGTATATGCTATAATGACTATATCATCTGCAAAACAGAGGTGGTTAACTTTCCACATTCACATTGATACCTTTATTTTTCCCATTGGATGTCTTTGAAGATGAGTTCTAAGCATGCTGTAAAAAGCTTTGGAGACATGGTATCTCATTGCCTCACTCCCTTTCCTTATTGGTATTATTTTTGCTTTCTTTGTGTAACTAACAATAGTTTGTGCGCTGGCCAGTGTCTTGTCTTTGTTACTTAAATATATTAGGGTTGATGTTTTGCTCTTTCCTTGCTTGAGAACTGCCCAGTTTCATCACGGAATCAAAGCTTCTCATAATCCACAACAGCGACGCATACAGGTATATAGAACTCTTGAACATTTTCCTTAGTTGGTTTGAGGGTGTGAATGTGGTCTATTGTTGAGAAGTTCTTCTTCTGAATCCGCTTGCGTTGCTCCCTTGGTTGGTTGTCATGTAGAATTCTTTCCAACCTGTTTTTCACAATCTTTGTGAAAAGCGTGTACACATTGTGGATAGAAAGGCTACTTGGCCCGGTAATTCTTCAAAAATCCGCTTTGGTTCCTGTGCAAGAATTAGCTGTGTGGCATCTTTCCACTTTTGGGGCACCTTCCCTTGGTGAAGACAAGCTGTGAAGAGCTTTACCAGTTCTATGTTAACTGCCTCCCCTGCTTCTTTAGTGTGTCCATCATTATGTTGTCCTGATGCCCGGGGCTTTGCCCCGTTTATGCCTTAGAGCATGCTCTACTTCCCAGCTTTCAACTTTAGGTACTTTCCTTTCTCCTGTGAATCTTCTATGTCTTCTGTTTGTTGATTGCTTTGGTATGCTACTTCACATTAAATTCATTCTCTCTTTGCAGAATATCATCCGGATCGTTAATTCCCTGCCCAGTTTTGAGTCGAGAAGTTTGTTGATTTTCTTTGTTCCCTGGCCAAGCTTCTTGTTGTTTTCTTAATACTCCTGTTGTTTTTCTATAGTTTCTTTATCAATTCTTGGTGTTTGTATTTTTTTCACATTCCCCCGTATCTTCTTCTGATAGTTTTGCAAGTTCCCTATACTCTATGTTGTCAATACCTTGACTGTCATTTTCATTTGTCTAACGTTTTTCCAATCGTTTCCTTGTGTTGTCTGAATAGTTGCTAAATCGGTCCCTTTGGGTTTTCTGCCTGCTACATTGAGTGCAGTTTCTTGCATGATGTCTATTGTCTCTGTCTCTTGTTCCACTGTTCTAGGTAGTGCTCTCTCCACTCTCATTAAGTGTCACTAAATGTGTTTGCTAGCTCCAGTTGAATTCATGGTTTCTTTCTTTGAGTTTGTCCAGGTTAATATTGTTATACTTCGGTTTGAGTAGCTTCTTCTCTCTAACTTAGTGTTGATTTGGAACTTCCCCATTATCATTCTGTGGTCACTACCTTACAATTTTGTTTTGGAACTTTGTTGTAATAACATTTACTGTCCTTTTGACAATGTTTAAAAATCTGAGAAAGGATGAAATCAATCTCATTCTTTGTGGCTCTGTCGGGACTTTCCAAGTCCCACTTCCTGTTTTTGTTTTTTTTCTTGAAAATGTGTTCAGTATTTTTAAACTTACGGCTGATGGCAAATTCAACTAGTCTGTCTCCCCTGTCATTGCGCTGTCCATATCCAAATTTCCAATCACTGATCTTCACCATCTTCTTCTCTCCGACACTCTGCATTTAGGCTCCCATCATCAGAGTATAATGTGACTTGTTGCTTGAAGCAGTTCACTGATTCCTCATCAGTGTCACACTAAACCTCTTTCATCTTCATATCGGGCTAGTGGTGCATCATGCTTGGATAATTTAAGACTGTCCCCCTTTTATTTATCTTGATAGTGATCTTGCCAGTTCGTTCATTTGCTCCTTTGATTCTGGTACATTTCTTTCCTGCCCAAATTTTATAATGAACTAGACAAATCCTACTCCTGGCTACTTTTATCTTCTCCCTGTGGAATAGGTGGTGGCCACTTTTTAGTTTGTGGCAAATTTGTTTCGCCTCTTCTCCGAACTCCACTGAGTCCAATGACCTCCCACTTCACACCTCCTTCCACTCTTGTTCCAAACCCTCGATCAATTCTCCTTCCCAGTAGTCGTTTCTGACATTGTAAGTCTACATTCAGGTTCCAATTGTTGGCCTGTTCTACCCAGAGATTCTTCGCACCCCCTGCTCCTTTCCTTACTGTAACTACTTCACCTTGGTCAAGGATGCGGCCTGCCTGGGGACTGGGGGCCGTGTATGAGACTTATTCATACTGGTTGGTGGGACTTACTATCTCGCCACGCCTGGCCCAAGACGGGTTGGAAGAGAAAGTGTTTCTGGATGTCCTCTGTTGGCCGCTACAAACTTAAATCTGTTTGCATATAAAATTCAGATCATTGTGCACAAGGCTCATTTTAATTGTGTATTGAAGGTATTTCTGACCTTTGACATCCACGAGACGTCATAAGACAATGGATAAATGCGTAGATGATTGGTGGATGATTGATGTTGTGATTGAGGAAACAAACACGGGATTCTGATCGAGTGGATGATTAGATGGATTCTTGGTGTTAATGGTGGAACTGTCTCATTGGTCAGAATTACATTGTCCGGATGATGATGATTGTTGGATGATTGATGGATGATTGTTGGATGATTGATGGATGATTGTTGGATGATTGTTGGAAAATGGATAATTGGTGGATGATTGGTGGATGATTGATGTATGATTGGTGGATGGTTGATGAATGATTGTTGGATGATTGATGGATGGATGATTGGTGGATGATTGATGGATGATTGTTGGATGATTGATGGATAATTGGTGGGTGATTGTTAGAAGATTGCTGTATGTTGGTTGATTGGTGAATGGCTAATTGGTTGATGATTGTCGGATGATTGATGTATGATTGTTGGTTGATTGGTGAATGGATAATTGGTGGATGATTGATGTATGACTGCTGGATGATTGATGGATAATTGGTGGATGATTGTTGGATGATTGCTGTATGATTGTCAGTTGATTGGTGAATGGATAATTGTTGGATGATTGATGGATGATTGATGTATGATTGATGGATAATTGGTGGATGATTGTTGGAAGATGGATAATTGGTGGATTGTCGAATGATTAATGTATGATTGGTGGATGGATAAATGATGGATGATTTGTGGATGATTGATGTATATTTGTTGGAATATTGGTGGATGATTGGTGGATGGTTGATGGATGGTTGATGGATGATTGGTGGATGATTGATGTATGATTGTTGGATTGATGTATGATTGTTGGATGATTGATTGATAGATGGATAATTGGTGGATGATTGTTGGAAGATTACTGTATGATTGTTGGAAGATTACTGTATGATTGTTGGATGATTGATGGATGATTGTCGGATGATTGATGGATAATTGGTGGGCGATTGTTGGAAGATTGCTGTATGTTGGTTGATTGATGAATGGATAATTGGTGGATGATTGTCGGATGATTGAATGATTGTTGGATGATTGATGTATGATTGGTGGATGAATGATGTATTTTTGTTGGATGACTAATGGAAAATTGGTGAATGATTGTTGGGAGATTGCTGTATAATTGTTGGTTGATTGGTGAATGGATAATTGGTGGATGATTGGTGGATTGTCGGATGATTGTTGGATGATTGATGGATGCATATCGTCGCCCGCATCACATACTGTCGTATTTCACATTTTTGAGGTTTTTTCCGAAATTTCGCCTAATTACTTAGTTCATCGAGTTCTTGCCATCCACAAAGTTTCAAAACGTGAGGATGCCTAATTAATTAGTTTATAATTATATATTTTTGTCATTTTCCTCAAAATCATATCTGTATTTCACATTACTGTCGTATTTTAAAATCGCCATTCATTTACACGTGTTTTATGTAGTGTTGTATTTTGCCGATCCCAAAATAAACGATTTCACATACAGATCTATTTTGAGTTATTTCCGTCGATCTTTCGTAAACAAGCTTTTCACATCTATTTTACGTACATTGAAAAACAACGGTGTAATATGCGTCGTATTTTGCAATATACATTATTTGTGATTTCACATACAGACATAACTTTGTAGCCTAATTAAGATAATATAATTGTAGTTTTAAATTAGATGTATGGTTTATATTGGACTTTAAAATGTTTTCTTCAAAACAGTAAAGTATAGAAGTTCCTTTAATGCTTCGTTTTACCGTATAGACATGAAATGTAGTGGTAGATTTTGAACTGCGATTTTCTCTGAAAACGTGTTTTGTAAAATACGACAGTATGTGATGCGGGCGACGATATATGGATTGTCAGATGATTGATGTATGATTGTTGGATGATTGGATTATTGGTGGTGGATGATTGATGTATAATTGGATGATTGTTGGATGATTACTGTATGATTGTTGGTTCATTGATTGGTGGATGATTGGTGGATGATTGTCGAATGATTGATGTGTGATTGTTGGATGATTGATGGATGGATAAATGATGGATAGGTGGATGATTGATGTGTGATTGGTAGATGATTGATATATGATTGTTGGATGTTTGATGCATGATTATTGGTGGTGGATGATTGATGAATAATTGTTGCATGATTGACTTATGATTATTGGATGATTGATACTTGGTGGATGATCAATGGATGATTGGTGGATGATTGACGTATAATTGTTGGAATATTGATGGATGGATTAGTGGTCAATGGCTGATGAATGATTGATGCCTTAAACATGGATGATTGATGTATGATTGGTGGATGATTGATGAATGATTGTTGGATGATTGCTTGGTGGATGATTGATGGATGATTGTTGGATGATTGATGGATGGATAAATGGCGGATGATTGGTGGATGATTGATGTATAATTGTTGGATGATTGATGTATGATTGTTGGATGATTGATGGATGGATACTTGTTGGATGATTGGTGGATGATTGTCGGATGTATGATTGTTGGATGATTGATGGATGGATTATTGGTGGTGGATGATTGATGTATAATTGTTGGATGATTGATGTATGATTGTTGGATGATTGATGGATGGATTATTGGTGGTGGATGATTGATGGATGATTGTTGGATGATTGATGTATAATTGTTGGATGATTGATGTATGATTGTTGGATGATTGATAGATGATTGTTGGATGATTGATGGATGGATTATTGGTGGTGGATGATTGATGGATGATTGATGTATAATTGTTTAAAGATTGATGTGTGATTGTTGGATGATTGATGGATGATTGTTGGATGATTGATACTTGGTGGATGATCAATGGATGATTGGTGGATGATTGATGGATGGATTAGTGGTCAATGGCTGATGAATGATTGATTTCTAATTGATGGATGATTGATGTATGATTGTTGGATGATTGATGTATAATTGTTGGATGATTGTCGGATGATTGATGTATGATTGTTGGATGATTGATGTATGATTGTTGGATGATTGATGGATGATTGATGTATGATTTTTGGATGATTGATGTATAATTGTTGGATGATTGATGTATGATTGTTGGATGATTGATGTATGATTGTTGGATGATTTGGTGGATGATTGATGGATGATTGATGTATGATTGTTGGATGATTGTCGGATAATTGATGTATGATTGTTGGATGATTGATGGATGGATTATTGGTGGATGATTGATGGATGATTGATGTATGATTGTTGGATGATTGATGTATGATTGTTGGATGATTGATGTATGATTGTTGGATGATTTGGTGGATGATTGTCGGATGATTGATGTATGATTGTTGGATGATTGATGTATGATTGTTGGATGATTGATGTATGATTGTTGGATGATTTGGTGGATGATTGATGTATGATTGTTGGATGATTGATGGATGATTGATGTATGATTGTTGGATGATTGATGGATGATTGTTGGATGATTGTCGGATGATTGATGTATGATTGTTGGATGATTGACGGATGGATAAATGATGGATTGGTAGATGATTGATGAGTGATTGGAGGATATTTGATTTATGATTGTTTGATGTGTTGATGGAGGGATTAATTGGTGGCTGATGAGGAATGGTCGATGTACTTGATGTGTGATTGGTGGACGATTTGTACCTGATTTTGAGAGGTTGGGATGATATTATTTGGTGGGGCCACTCGAGAGAGTGGATTTGGGGCCCCATGTGGGCCGTTTTGAGGTAGGTGGCCACTCATCCCACAGGGGATATGGTGGACAATATGGAGTAGTTTTAACCACGTCATCAGTGTATTTGGGGGGGCCCTTGTGGAGTAAATTTTGGAGGAGGTGGCCACTCGTCACACAGGGATTTGGGGCCCTTGCGAAGTTTTTGAGGTGGCCACTCACCACAGTGGATTTTTGGGCCCTTGCCAGAGTGGTTTTGAGGGATATAGGTGGCCACTCGGCACCAGTGGATTTGGGGACCTTGCGGACAAGTTTTGAGGTGGCCACTTGTCACATGGATTTGGGACTTTTTGCGTCAGATAGTTTTCATTGGCACTCGTCCCACCGTGATTTGGGACCCATGCGGAGTAGTTTGAGTGGCCACTCGTCACACAGTGGATTTGGGACCCATACTGAGAGTTTTGATGGACCACTTTCGTCACTGTATTGGTCCCCAATCGGATAGTTTTGAGGTGGCCACGCGTCACACAGTGGATTTGTGGACAATACAGAGTTGTTTTGATGTAAACACTCACACAGTGTTTTGGGGTTTTGGGTCCCTTGCGGAGTAGTTTTGGTGGTAGGTGGCCACTCGTCAGTGGATTTGGGGGCCCCTTGGCGGAGTAGTTTTTGAGGTAAGGTGCCACGTCGTCACACAATGGATTTGGGGCCCCATGTGGGGGTAATTTTTAAATTTTGAGGTAGGGGCCCTTGCTGATGGTTTTGAGTAGGTGGCCACTCATCACATGGATTGGGGTTGGGCCCTTGCAAGATTAGTTTTGACGTGGCCTCAAAGTGGATTTGGGACCCATACGTACTAGTTTTGACGTGCCCCTCGCACACAGTGGATTTGGGGCCATACGGAGTGGCCACTCGTCACAGTGGATTTGCAGCCTATGCGGGCCAGTTTTCGGGTATGTGGCCACCCGTCACACAGTGGACCTGAAAATGGCCGGGTTAGTTTTGAGGTATGTGCCACTCGTGACAAGTGGATTTGGGACTTTACGGAGTAATTTAAGGTGGCCACTGGTCAACACAGTGGTTTGGGGGCCCTTGCAGAGTGGTTTTGAGGTAGGCAGCCACTCGTCATCCAGTGAGATTGGAGGTGGGCACTCACAGTGGATTTGATCCTTTTCCGGAGTAGTTTTGACGTGGCCCACTCATCTTACATTTACTTTGGGACCCAATGCGGACTAGTTTATAGGTGGCCACTTGTCACACAGTTGATTTGGGGGCCCTTGCGGACAAGTTTTTTAGAGGTTGGCCACCCATCATATACAGTGGATTGGGGCGCATGCGGTGTAGTTTTGAGGTGGCCACTCGTCACACAGACAGTGCATTTTGGCCCTTGCGGAGTGGTTGTGAGGTAGGTGGCCACTCGTCACACAGTGGATTTGGGTCCCTTGCGGACAAGTAGAGGTGGCCACTGGTCACAGTGGATTTGGGGGCTTTTGGTGGAGCTTGACCTTGGGGCACTCGTCCCAACAGTGGATATGGGGCCCCCATCAGCGAGTAATTTTGAGGTGGCCGCTCGTCACACCAGTGGATTTGGACCTTGCGGACTAGTTTGAGGTGGCCACTCATCAAAGTGGATTTGGGGGCCTATGCGTGCCTTTTGGGTAGTGACCCCCTGTCAACCATGGATCTGGGTTCCCATTCGGAGTAATTTGATGAGATAACACTCGCACACATTGGATTTGGGAGCTCGTGCCGAGTAGTTTGAGGTAGTGCCACTCGTTAACACATGGATTGGTGCCCTTTCGGACACTTTTGAGGTGGCACTCAGTGGATTTGTTTGCTTTTATGGGTAGTTTTTGATGTGGCCACTCGTCTGACAGTATTTGGGACCCATGCCGGGACTAGTTTTGAGGTGTCGCACTTCACCAACACAGTGAAGTTGGGGGCCCTTGCTGACAATGTATGAGGGTGACCACACTCATCACAGTGGATTTTGGGTCCTTGCCAGAGTGGTTTTTTGAGGTAGGTAGCCACTCATCAAACAAGTGAATTTGGGCCCTTGATGTGAATAAACTTGTATCCTTGCGTATTAGTTTCTGAGTGGCCACATTCGTCACAGTGGATTTGCAGCCTATGCGGGCCAGTTTCGGGTAGATGGCCACCTCCACATGATCTGGGACAATGCTGAGAATTTTGATGTAGTGGCCACTCTCACACAGTCGGATTTGGGCACTTGGCGGACAGTGCTAGAGGTGGCCACTCGAGACAGTGGATTTGGGCCCATGCCGAGTAATTGTTTGAGGTGGCCACATCGTCACAAGTAGATTTTGAGGCCCTTGTCGACTAGTTTTGAGGTGGCCCCTCGTGATACGTGAATTTGGGTTCTAGTTTTGAGGTAGGTGGCAACGTAATTAGAGTTGGCCACTGGTCACAGTGGATTTGGGGCCCTTGCGGAATAGTTTTGAGGTGGCCACTCATCATAGTGGATTTGGGGCTTTTGCAGAGTTTTGATGTGGCCACTCGTCTCAAAGTGACAGTTTTGAGTGGACAAGTTTTGAGGTGGGCACACGTCAGTGGATTTGGGTCCCTTGAGTAGTTTTGAGGTAGGTGGCCACTCGTCACACAGTGGATTTGGGCCCCTTGCGGACTAGTTTTGAGGTGGCCACTTGTCACACAAGTGGATTTGGAGCCCGTGTGGACTAGTTTTGAGGTGGCCACTCGTCACACAGTGGGTAGTATTATGTTAAAGCACATTTTGTATTAACACACATTGCACACCAGATTTATCTTTGTTAATATTTGTGATTTTTTTGCTAATTAAACAAATGTTAATGTTCAAATGTAATACAAATTTAGAAAGAATAATAAAGCTTTGAAATGAGCCCTAAATTAAAGGCACTATCAATGATCCACCTGAAAGAGTCAAAATATGTGAATTTTGCAGGAATAGCTTATAAGTGGATTTCTGTAGAATTGTCATAAGTTATCTTTTCCAACTGAAAAATCTACAGGAAAGGAAGAAAACAGCAGTGTTCAGTGATTTGATTCTCCATTCAAATATGTGTTGTAGTAAGTGTCCGTACGGACAGTAATGACTAAAATATCCGATTTTGTCTTTATTAGGTTGCTTTTGATCTTATAATTTGCAGGGTATGATAGAATACCTATACTTGTTACAAACATGCAGAAATCTGATTTTCGATGATTTTTTCGATTTTCTGACTTATCAAATCACTGATAGTGCCTTTAAAACAATTGAACACTCAATGCTCTTGCAGTAGCTTGTTGAACATAGAAGAGGAGGATAAAACGTAACGCCACCAACTATATGGGTGTCCCACCAGATGACACATGACCCTATACTCTGTTCGAGCTCAAGTTCGAGGGTGACGTCACAACTGAAATGCTAGAGCTAATATAGAATCGCGTCATTACGTCACCCTTGAACTTGAGAACGAACAGAGTATAGGTAACAAAGGTTGTTCAATGTCCACTGAACTCTATTGAGCTAATACAGAATTGCATCATTACGTCACCCTTGAACTTGAGAACGAACAGAGTATAGGTAACAAAGGTTGTTCAATGTCCACTGAACTCTATGAGCTAATACAGAATCGCGTCATTACGTCACCCTTGAACTTGAGAACGAACAGAGTATAGGTAACAAAGGTTGTTCAATGTCCACTGAACTCTATTGAGCTAATACACAGGGCCGCCGAGAGAAATTGCGGGCCCGGGGGGAACCTTGGAGTTACGGGCCCCCATTTACCAACTTCGTTTTCCAGAACCCCATGGGGGTATTTTGAAGTTAGAGTGGCTGCGAAGCGGCCGTGCGCTTCAGCGGCGGGGTGGGGGTGGAGTGGGGTGGTGGGGGAGTTGTATATTGTAGTTGATGCAAATTAATGGGTGCTTTGTTTGAATTATTAATATATACATTCTTTATGGAGACGACGTAGGGGATGGGTGCGAAGCGCGGAACCCTTGCAAATGTTCACTTTCCAAAGCACATTTTCTCATGAAAATTGGATATAAACAAATACAAATTTGTGAGTGTTTAACGTTTTAATGATAGAGGTATGATAAACGGTTTTTAAAATATAAAATATAGCTAATGGGTTTAGTTTTGTTTCAAAAGTCTTCATGGAGAGTTCATATATGAAGCACCCCGGGGGTGGGTGCAGGCACGAAGCGCGGAACCCTTGCAGTGTCACTTGCCAAAACACATTTTCTCATGTATATTGATAGAGTCCACTTATAAATTCAGACCAACGTTTATTTTGTTAAAACGCAATTCTTAATTGTTTTGTGTAATTGTTCAAACAATAGAGGCCCTGCACTAATTGATAACCGAGCGTAGCGCGGAAAAAATGGAAATTTCGTGGGTTACAGAGTATTTTCTCAACGTAAGTAGGTATAAATTGTCGCAGGAGGGGAATGCCCCCCCCCCCCCGTATCCGCCAATGTTCTTCCGCATCTCTCACTATTTCTCATACGTCTCTTCTCTCTTCCCTCCCTCTCTGACTTTTGGTAACAACCGCAAGGGCTATTTTTTATGGGCCCCTAGGACCCCGGGCCCCTAGGACCCCGGCCACGTGGTCAATTAACCCCCTCTTTGATTGACCCCCCCCTCTCTGCTCTCGGTACACTGCTAATACATAAAATATAGGTACACAAAGGTTTTTCATGTCACTGACTCTATTGAGCTAATACAGATTCCCGCTCATTACTCACCCTGAACTTGAGACATAAGATCAATTATAGTAACATAAAGGTTTTTCTGTCCACTGAAACTACGATTGAGCCAGTCCAGAATGAGTGACTGAGTTCAGGCAACATATAACAAGCATTACATGGTGCGTAAATTTTTTTTTGAAAAAAAGCAAATGTGCTCATTAATATTCACCTGTCCAAAATGTATACAGCACATGACCTCATCATGTTCTATTACCGTGGCAACAGTGCCACGTTAGAAGTTCATTTACTAATTGGTTTAGTCTGTAGAGTGGATTAATAAATTTTATTGGCCATTCAGACACCCAGGCAGGCATCCAGTCTGCATGATCACATAGGCCCTCCACAACACATTATGGGAGACAAAAATGAATTTTTCATGGGATTGACTGCAAGTGCATTACTAAAGTGACAAAATTTATATTTTGCCAAAGGTGCAAAGTCTTCCAATCACAGGTCACCCACCAGTAGTAGTCAATGCACAAGTGAAGAGACAAAGTGCATGTTCTGCACAATGAAGATGAATCCTACATGCATATCAAACCACATATCTTGCCAGTTTTATCAACTGATTTCAACAGTACATTGTTAATCCACTTTATACCCACTTGAAAGGATTCTCTTTAAAGTCCACCCTCAATTGTATAACACAATCAAAAGTCATCGTATAAACAATTTATTAATTAAATGCGTACACAAATATTAAACAATTGCAAACATACATATTAAAAATATGTACTATTATAACAAAAAAGTAACACATAGTATCATACAAATATCTTATCATTTGGCATTATTCAAATGTTTTCTTTTTTACATATAATTTTGGACTAATGTACAAATTAAGATCATGATTTTTATTTTTTAATTGATTACACCTCAAAATAAGCATATCAAGTTAATTTTGATACCTTAATACTTATGGAATAATAAAAAACTTATATGGTTCACGCTTTTAGGATTGTTTTAAGCAGCTATTGTTATTCCAGAGTGATTTCTATTTGCAGTGAATTAATTAATAATAATGCTAATAGGAACATTAGGGCGAAAGTTTATAATAATTCATAAGGTTATAATGAGTTCTTTTATTATTTCAATTAATATTCATATCCTTTGTTATTCTAGTGGATTATCTTTAATTTGCATAAATTAATATTCATATCCTTTGACAGAATAAACCGCAAAACAAAGTTATAAATTTAGGGGAAAGCTGGAGGCGTGAAATGGGGTTATTGGAAAGGAGAACCCTGGGTTGGAAAGGAGAACCCTGGGTTAGTTTGGAAAGAGAACCATGGGGTAGTTGCAGGAAGTAGACTCTGGGGTAATTGGAAAGGGAAATAGGGTTGTCTGGAAAGAGACCCACGGATAGTTGTGAATTGGCCATGTGTAGATGGAAAAGGAAACTTTTGGGTATTTAGTATAGGGTGTGGAAGGAAATCACAGTGCCCTGGTTTAGTTGGGAAAGGGCAGCTGTGTTAGATGAGGAGAATCTTAGTTATTGGGAAGGATGCTCTGTGGCAGCTGGGAGGGTTCTGAGACAGTTAGAAAGGGGATCTTGGGTAGTTGGGAAAGGGCACTGTGGAAGTTAGGACCTTAGACTCTGGGCAGGTTATTATAATTACAAAGGGGCCCTGGGGTAGTAGTAAGCTGGGAAATGCACAATTCTACAATCTTGGAAAAAATTGTTGGAAAACTTGTGGTAGGTTTTGAAAAAAATTCCCCCGTTCTCCCCCGAAACAATGTTGTTAATGGTCATGTCGTCAGCAACTTGCCACACACCCCAACATCTTTGAGATGTTGGGGGTGGGAAGTGACCAAAAAAGGTCGAAGGGAGGATCAGGCTTGCAATTGAAATGTGACTTTTGGGTAGGACCGGAGTTTTGTGAGATTTAAAATGGCAAATGCGTGGCCCGTGTTTTGAAATGCACGAAAATGCGCAATTTTTTGGTCAAAAGTGCGAAAATGCGTTTCATAATGTTTGCCCTGCTAGTCAACCAGGAACACGAAAATGTTTTTGCAAAAACAATGCTCAAACTTCCTTAGTTGACATCCTATTTCTTACTTTTTTCTCGGCTGAAAAAATGTCAAGAAGCACATCATTATCACCTGATATTTTTCCCTTCTTATTCCGAATAAAATATTTGAATCAGATATAAACGGCACTGCCGCGGGCCGAGGGCGTTGCATTTATCCCCAAGTATAATTTACTTATGCACGTGGGAAACCCCGGCACTCTTGCCCCTGAGCTGAATGAAAGTGCCCACGTGTGGGAAGTCGTTGTTTCATGTCTTCCGCATTCCTACTGCGGCCAAAGTCCGAATTTGTTTAATTCCAAAGAGATTATCCCATGGATTAACCAATTATGAACAAAGACCCGACCCAAATGATGTGATCACAGCGAGCATTTAATACAATCGTGTTAACTGTTCCAACTAATTTTTTCCAAGATTGTAGGTGCTTTATTCTGTTAACAGAATAGAGCAAATAATACATTAGGTGTCAAGGGTATAGATCAATTATGCTGCTTTTGTTTTGTACACCTGTGGTGGACCTGACCTACCTACCTACAATCTTATCAACCCGTAGATGCATTGAGTCCATCCCACAATGCACCAGTTTTGGGAAATTTCATCTCAATAAGGTCATGTGATCCCTTAACAATCCTATTCTTAACACATGAAAACCCTGACTTTTACACTCATTTTAGCCCCCAAAGCACTAGTACTGAAGGAATTTGAATGATAAACCGACATATGTTTAGTACAATACGGGATAGGCACATTGCAATGCATTCTGGAATTCATTCAAAACACCCTCCGATTCACAACTATGAAACCAACATTTCCTTCTCTTGAATATCACAATATCAACATATTATTTTTATCACAGAACATGATTTGATCTAGAACAAATAGACCTAAAGTGATAGGAAGCAAAGCTATGGGCTAGAATTTTTGAAAATCAGGCCAGTTTGACCGATTTTGTGTTTCAATTCATGACACAAGGAATAAACAGTATATTGAAACATTTCCTTGGCCAATTGGGTCAAAGGAATCGCAGAATTAACAGTACCGCACCAGACCCTGCATTACAACCAAGTCATGGACAGTTGCTTCATTCTCTTTTAGGTATATTTATCTCAGATTGGTGATGATAAACATGTTACAGCATGCACAACCAAATTGTTAAATTATGTAAAAAAGTGTATTTCTAAGTATTGAACATAATAAAACTTTAAAAAACTCAATCACTTTTGCATGTTTGAATGCAATACCAGTATTTTACACCATCAGTATTTAAAGCCACATAAAGGCTTTTAAATTGTGTTCTCTACTTGAGGAGAGCCTGACACTTGCACATCACGCCCAAATCAAAGTACCGTGGAGGAAACAAAAACTGCGATCACGGTTTTGATGGTAGAAGCAAAGCCCTATTCAATTAAGGCCACTTCTTCAGCAGCCTAAATTCAAAAATCTGGGCAGGCAGGATACAATCGGGGCCGGTGTTAGGGGCCTTATTAGGATTAGCGTCTTTCAACAATTTACATACTCCCCTCGAAATATTAAAATCTGGCCATAGTTGAAAATTGCTAGGAGATTCTGGTGGTAAGGTATCTCTGTCAGTGTGAATACTTTTTTGAACTGTTCGTTGAGTATGTTTGCTTTTCTATATCCCCGATGAAGTTTACCCATTCTCTTCAGTGAGGGGATTCCCACGAAATCACATTTGAGGTTTTTTATGACGACCCAAAACCTTTTGGGGAGTCGACACATATTGAGTTTATGTATTCCCTGTAAGACTTCCTAATTGCTCTATGGGTGAGCTTTCTCCGTTCACGGAATTGTCAAGAGATCCTGGGTTTGGATTTTACGCCACTGGTTAGATGCCCTTTGCTTTCTTCTATGCCTGCGCTTAATGCCTTGCTAATCCAAGGGGTCCGGTTCTTTTTGCTAAACCATCGAGGAAGATACGTGGGCATCACATGACACTCTTAAATTTCCCCCGAATCAGAGAATAAACTCATCAGCAGAGAAATCTGAGACGTTTTTAGAGGTTAAGTACTCACTAAAATCCTTAAGCTCAGATTTGATTGCATCCACATTTACTTTATGGTAAAACTTTACTAAATACGTTATATTAGGACTATTTGCGTAGACCAAAACAACCAAATATATCAACAAATTCTGTTTGTCCCCCCCGGGGGGGGGGGGGGGTGGGGGGGGGCGGGCTAAGGGAAAAACCAAGTGTTAATTTCATAATAAATGATTAAAATCATATAACTCTCTGTTTCCCGGCATAAAACGGCAAATTTTCCCTTGAAACAAATGAATAAAATATCACCTCAATTTCTATTCCCAATATCAGTGACAAATTGATATGTATAGACTTCAGCAAACCCATTAACTAAAGAATTTACAATTATACGCTGATGACACTCAAGTATTACTGTTACATTGATCCTAAGAAACCGGGTGCGTACAATTCTGCCATTCATTGTCTTCAATCATAGTATGGTATACAGGAAAATAACTGACTGGATGAAAGCAAATCATTTTTTCAAGCTAAATATGGACAAACTGAATTTTATATTGTTTGGCGTCAAAGCACAATGTGCAAAACTTATTCATCTAAAATACATACTCATTGTTGGAACACCACTGTGGAGCGTCATTATCAGTTAGTACTTGGGTGTGCACCATGGACTCTACTTATCGTAATGAAAAATCAGTCTCTCATTGTGTAAAACTCTCAATTTTCAACTCAGACATATATCCCATATCAGAAAGATATTGGACACGAGAATCTTGGAACAACATTGTTCGCCCGCACTGGTTATCTCACGCTTAGACTACGGTAATTCCTTCTCGTTGGTACACAAATACCAAAAGTACAAACGGCTCAGCGCATTCAAAACCAGGCTATCCGTGTCTTTGTGGGTTAAACGGGTGATCTGTCTCTCCTCCTCATGTCGAGCTTCATTGGTCCCAGTTCTAGTGAGGCCAAAATCAAAAATACGCAAGTTACTGCAGCTCACTCAAAACCTAAGCACACGTGATTTTTTGGTAGTTTTGCATAATACAAATAATTCAGACGGTAGTGCTAATTAAAGTTTGTTGCGGTCATCTGAAATCCAAGATGGCGCCAAAATGGCAGCGTTTTGACTAACACCGTATTTAGGGTAATGTTCCTACGTAGCCCAAATTAACCTTGTTTTGGTGTCATATGAAGATAATTGAATTATCAACATGATGATGATACCACTTTTGTGTCGTCGTTGTATCTACATACGTTTTGGGGCCAAAAAGGCATATTTTGCCATTTTTTTCAAAAAAATGATGCGGACTGAAATAAGTTCTCCCCCATATATCTAAATTGTTTCTTATAATTGGCTCAAGACTTCCGGAATTTGCCCGCAATATAATATCATTTTGTGTGAAAGAACAGATCATAGCCAGTTTAACTTAAAAGTTATAGTGTTAAGAAGATGGGGTCTTAATCATAAAAAAACGCCCATTTTTGCACATTTCTCTAAACAACATAACAAAGTGTGTGTCATACCATATAAAGCTATATGACAGTTTGGCACACCTAACTATAATAAATGTTTAAGTTCGTTGCTGCAATGGCCTTCTGATTCATGTTTTTTGCGGTAACCTCTAAATCCAAGATGCGGCCAAAATGGCCGCGGCTGACAAAACATGTTTTAAGGATAACGGGTTGTTGAAGAAAGCCTCCAATCTGCATGTGATTGGTGTCATTTTAAAGCAAATAAAATTTTCTACAGGATTATACCATGATTGATGGGGTTTAAGGTGGTATATGCAGCAATAAATGTGAGTTTTGACATTTTTTGCCAAAAGAGATTCAGAAAAGAAAGACAATTTTTCTACTCAATGAAAAATTCTTATTCAGAGTACTTATACTGTGTAGAACTTTGTCCTATGAAATCTACACACTGTGGAAAAGGCCAGCTTTGAACATATTCTGTAAAACAGTTATAGTGCCATACGTTAAGTAAAATGTCTTACATCACAAATCACAGTTTTTAGCACATCTATATAAAAAATGTCGCTTAAATGATCAAGGACCTGTACTCATTACTGGACAAGGTGCTCATATAAATTTTAAGATTTAACTGATCTTAGAAGTACATAATAGAATCCAAAAGGGCACCCAGGATCCCAAAATGACTACTGTTTTCACTTGAAAAACCTACTATTTTACATCGCTCTTAAATAGAAACTCTACTCCTAAACAACTTGCTTGTAGATGCTCAATGCTAAAGTGGTCATTTGATTATGGTAATTGCCAAAAGTGTGATAAAACTATTATTTTGAAGTTACACACATATTGCCATACTTAGGCAATACATATATGATGAAAGAAGATCATGTTTGTCCCTTTATTCTGTTCTATAGTGTTTTTGAAAATTTAGGGAAGAAAACTAACTAAGAATACTTAGTATAGATATCATCTGTGTCTGACTCTTATTCTGTGAAAGTTTCTGATATATTGAATGATCTGACTCGTTATCAGGATAAATAGCTGCATGATAGGATGATGCTTGGCACTCCTTTGGAGCAGTGCAAATCCCTGTACACTTCAAGCGCCTGACACCAGTGTTCTAACGTAAAACGTTTCTAAGGTGTCCGATGTGTCTCAGCGACTCTGACAAAAATCTAACTTTTTGTATTTTACTCCTGTGAGCCAAAAATGGAATAGATATTTTATTGTAATCATTTAATTTTTCACTATTTTAAGGAATGGAAGTTATTTATCACAGAAATGTAACAGAACACTAGTGTCAAGTGTCCAGGTGTTTTCAAAAAGTCTTGTTACATTTTGGGTTCTGAAAAATTTAGTGCTCCATGGGCATCAAAACACGGTTGCATTGGGTGTGTGAAACATACCCTATACAATTTCAATAATTATTACACGATAGAATGTCGAAATACAGCTTTTCCACAATAATTGCTAGCACCAACAAAAGACAGAAGAGGTTCACTAAGTAGCGTAAGAATGGTCCTAAGAGATGTGAAAGGTCTCAAGAAGGGATTTTTAGCAAATTTCTTAAAGGCCGCTCAGAGATTTTGAAATATAATTTTGTGGTCTATTAATTGAAAATAGTCAAGTGGAAATAAAAACAGTCCCCGAAAATGCTCATTCCAAAGTCGAGGCAGATAGGCATTTATAACAAAGTTGTGATTTTCTATATGCGGATTTCAATCGAAAATAGCTCTTTCAAATGGGACAAGCATCATGCATAGACACAAAAAACGATTTGTTTGAAAATTGAGGGCACCCTCTGGGAAATCTCTGAGACGGCCTTTTAATTGAATAGTGGGAGAAAGAATCAAGTATACTAGGATTATAGATGGATGTGTGAATTGTCGATTTGGGATCCACATGCGTATGAATTTACACCAAGAACTTCCAGTGGTAATCTATAAGTTGGGGGAATAGGAAGGGACATTACCATGATCGAAGACTCATCCTTGCATGCCCACTATGCTTCACTAATGGTACACCAGCCTGATGTTGTCGTAATACCGTCTGGATTGCAAAATTATTTGCCGTAGTTAACTTGTATTATTCACGTATAGCTAATTGCCACAATTACACTGCGGGGAAAAAATATCGGTCCCGGATTTACCGATGCCATGGTATTGCCATCAGCTGCTTTGTGGACTGCTGTCTGGATTCAGCAAATGTCTATTCTGACCAGGAAACCTGCATCTAGAACATGTTACATTCAATGTCACAGCCATTGGAACAAAACTTGGGAAATCAGCATGGGATGGCTTATAATAGGAGCTCATTCCCCGGTTCTCACTTAAAGACTGTATGTTTGCTTTCAAGGCAGAGAGAAAGGTATTGGTGGGCGCTACTAGAGAATGAACCACATTACTTCTGAAGCATTGTATGCTTTTATTGCAGAGAGTAAATGAAACTTCGGTCAACATGTGTAGGTTTTGGAAGATTTGATCCTGCCAAACCTCATTCCTTGCCAGAGCTGCCTTTACGTTTAAAAAAGGAAACCTGGGGGCCAAACTACCAAGCGTACATCATAAGAGGCACGTATCCACTCGCGTACAAAACCTTCTATCTCACCGGCCATGGATGGATGTGGAACAGCTCAAGTGAAATTCAAATTGCATTGGATTATATGTTTACTTGCCAGCAATTCCAACTAATGTGGGTGCAAGATAAACGGAATGAAATGTACAGGGATTTGCATTTCTCCAAAGGAGTTGCAAGAAAACCAGCATATTAAATTAAGATGTTTATGCTGTAGTATTTTTTGCATATATTTATAGTGGGAAAAAAGAACAATACAGAGCTGAGACAAAGGACAGAATGACTGGTTTAAATCCGTGTGTATATCCTATGCATAAGTATGGGCAACAATGTAACACCAACTTCCAAAATATATATTTTATCAACTTTCTGCAAATTGAATTTTTGAAATGGACAAATTGCAGGGTTGAACACTATGCTACACACCAGTTGCCTAGTAAAGGTCTTTTTAAGAGCTAGGTAAAATATTCCGATGTAAAGTGAAAACATCAAGTAGAAATTTGATTTGCTTTTGTAAAATGACATAAACCACATGAGGTTGTCTTCAAATATTCTCTAAAAATGTCATTTGTGAACAAAACAGCGGCCATTGTGGCCGTCATCTTGGTTTAGAGGTACCGCAATAAAATGAATTATTAAGGCCATTGACAGCAACTTCAAATCATCAAACATTATATTTAGGTGATCAAAAACTGTCAAAATATTTTATTGAGATGTTGACACATTTGACTTTGGGCACTATAACTTTTTACAGAATATGTTAATGCTGACCTTTCCAAGTGTGCAGATTTCATTAGGACAAAGTCCTACAAAGGAATACGTACCCATGAATAAGAATTTTCAGTGATGTAGAAAAATGTCTCTCTTTCTTGCATCTCTTTTTGGTAAAAACATGTCAAAAACTCACATTTTTGCTGTGCAGATACCACTTAAACCACCTTAAACTCCATCAAGCATGGATATTATACTCTGTAGAAAATTGTATTTGCTTTAAATGACACCAATCACATGCTATGCTTTCTTCAACCCGTTATCTTGAAAAAAAATTGTTTTGTCAAAGCAGCGGCCATTTTGGCGCCAATCTTTGGATTTAGAAGTACCCTAAAAAAAGTTGAATCAGCAAGGTCATTGCAGCACCTGAAATCAAACACTTGTATAATAGGTGATCAGGAATTGTCATATAGCATTTTATATGGTGTTGACACACATTTGTTCACGTGTTTAGAGAAATGAGCAAAATGCGGTTTGTTGGTATTAAGACCCCATTCATTCTTAGACACTAAAACTTTTCAAGTTAAACTTACTATGATCATGTGATTTTCACACAAAATGCCATATTATATGAGAGCAAATTCCTGAGAACTCTTGATCCAATTATGAAGACCAATTTTAATATATGGGGGAGAATCTATTCAGTCCGCATCATTTTTTGAAGAGAAGAAGAAAAAATGGCAAAAAATATGACCCTTTTTGGCCCCCCAAAACGGTATTTGAGATAACAACGAAACCCACAAAAGAGGGTATCAATCATGTGAGAAAATCAATTATCGTCAAATGACACCAAAAACCAAGGTAATTGAGGCTCACGAAGGGACATTACCTCAAATACTGTGTCGTTAGACAAAACGGCAGCCATTTTGGCCGCCATCTTGGATTTCGAGGTGAACGCCAAAAAATTGAATTGCACACCTCTGAATTATTGTGTATTATCATAAAAACTAACAAAAATCAAGGTGTGCGTAGTTTGTAGTGACTGGCAGGTAACTCAAAAACTAAGCAGGATATTGGATTGGGCCCTTCGTTAGTAGGGAAGTAGGAACGTGCGTAACTGTAAAGTGCTACCATATTTTTAATGTTTACATGGCTCGGCCCCCAGGTACCTGCAGGATGAAATACACTTATTCCTCTATGACCGTGGTCAGCGTCGGGCTCCGCTCTGCTTCTTGCATAGTAACAGATTATACATACTTTTACAGACGCTGCATTTGACTAGTCTTTTGCATGTACTATGGGCCAAGATGGTGAACAAAAACTCCCAAAACATATTAGCGAGGCCCCACACTTTTGTTTTAAAATTGTGAAATCATACTGTCATTGATGTGTAATTTTTAAATCCAGTGTATCTATCTATCTTGTATTTACATTTGTTTTGTAATGCCGCCTTGACTATTTCATGATTTTGGCGCAATATAAATTTTTGTATGTATGTATGTACAATGGGCCCGGTTATGCGGAAGCCATTGTTATAGTCAGGTGTTATGACCTACACGATTCGTGTTGAGTAACATAAAATTCCCCGTCCTCTTTCACAATAACTAACCAGTTTACATTATAATATAGGTCGTTGACCCGAATGTTTTAATCTGAAAACATGCCGTTTTAAATTCGAATATAATGTAGTTACGCAATGAAGGTACGGATTTAATTGCACACAAAGTTGTTAGGTCAAAGATTACCCAGCAAACATTCGGTCATGATGTTGTTTGTCTTTTTCCTTTTAGAATATAAATGATTGAAAAATATGGTCAAAGTTACTTGAACACGCACTATAGAAGCTCAGTTTACTTATATGTGACATGAGGATTAAGTATGTTGTGTTTACGTCTAAATCGGTAACACCGGCATCTCTTCAATCGGCAATAACATTCATTAATAACCTGCATCCACTAAACATTTAAACCAAAACAGGAATTGCTGCTTTCCACAACCCGAAACAGACGGGACCAACCAACAATCTTCGTAAAAAAGCATTAGAAGAACCAGTTATTTGTTCAAATCCAAAAGAAGTGTGGAGATCAGTTGGCCCCCGCAGCCAAAGTAGATTAGGCCAAGAAAAAAACAAAGTTTGTTCAGGACACCTCGCAAGCATTTGTTTAAATTCGCTATTCTTAGGCATTTTTAGGTGTTTTGGGCCTCAACTGAAATTTTTTGTTGAAAAATTCAGAAATAAAAAATGAAAAATAAATAAGCGGCAAAAAAAAATTGAAAGCGGGTCAAAAATGCATATTTTGTTTTTTAAATCCAGCATATGCATTTTCTAAAAAAAAAGTGCATTCAAATTTTTCAATTCTCTGAGACAACTTTTGCTTTTTGGGGGGCCTTATAAGCTTTTGTCTATTTAAAATGAATATTTCAAACAGAATATCACTGTTAAAACCTTACCATAAAATACAGAGTTGTAAAATAGGAAAATAAGAATATCCAGTCTTTTTGCACAATTTTAGAATGTGTACGCAACATGATCCCAGTCTTGTCCAAATTTGATGATTAACTTATCCGAAATCAGAATGAAAATAGCTAACTAACATTTAAAATAATTTCTTGTCTACCTTTGACTCCCTGAGGATTATCACCATTCTAACAGTATCTCTGATTGGTTAATAACATGATATAACATGATATAACCCTCTGGATAACCAATCAAAATAGACCTATATAGTTACACAAACCTCACAGCTTTTCTTGCTTTAAGGGGGGTGTTAAGGCAGAGACTTAGTCAAATGGCCAGTTTTGAGTTTTTTTCATGTTTAATGGCATTAACATGTTTTCTTTCCATATATTTTAACAGAATCTATATATATATTCATTTTTTTCCTCATATTTTGTTAATTTTACTTTTACTATGTTACGCATTTTTGACCAAAAAAAACACACATGCGCGGAACTGCAAAAAGGCGGGTAATTTCGCGTATTACGCGTCTGTGCTATTCGGCGTGCGCGAGCAAAGTTTTAAGTAATGAGCGCATCAGGAACGCCTTGATGCATCGATTCGATGACGCATACCCATGGTAACTTGTATTCAATTGTAAAATGGCTACCCACGTGAGTTGCTTTTGCAAACAGAACGGGATTTTATTTTCACGATTTGAGTCTAAAAAATTGTTGGATTTTGATCATAAAGAACCCAGATGACGTAATGTGACCTGGTGCAGAAGCAGTGTGAAGAATGAGAGATGAAACGCTTGTGTTTTGGAATAAGGCCATATTTTGTTGCAAAACAGGACAACATTTGGACAAAATGGCGATAATTCATGATTTTTGGTTCCCAGTTACTCGAAATCCTTATCAGCAACATGTAAGAAATGAAATGCATCGTATAGAGCATATCAAAATCTAGGGTCTGTATTTTTTTAGTTTTTAATTTTTTGTTAAAAATCAGGATTTATGTCCAACTTTGAACAATCTTGGCATTGCTCCAAATTGACGTATGCGGATTTTTGCCTTTTTTGGCAAGTAATTTGAAAAATAGTGCAGAATTGGAAAAATTGGGAAATATCGACCCTAGAAATATGACTCTGGAATACAAAAACGAACAAGGCACATTTTTATAACATTTCTATATTTTTTTATGGGTAACCCAAAGAAATGAGTGAAAATCACCATTTCTCATGATTTTCTCAAAAAATACATATTTTCGGGAAAAAAGATTATCATGTTTTGATTCCTTGAGTCATTTCCGTCTCAAATATGTATACTTTTATATATGTTATAACAATAATTAAGAAGATACGGCAAAAAACAGTTCCTTTGAATTCCTGACTTAACACCCCCTTAATGAACAAATCTCACCTTTCTTACAGGATATCTGATTGGTTCATAACAGGATATAACATGATATACCCCTTTGAGTAACCAATCAAAATAAACCTATATTTGTATGTGAATTCACACCTTTCTTGCTCTTTGTCAAGGGAAAGTAAATTTTCACCTGGAATAAATTTTACCACAATACCCATCTATGAGGTCCTTCGAACAAAATATTAAAAATCAAATCTTTGCAGGGGAAGCACAATTAAATACGGTCTTAATTAACCTAAACAAACTACAACCTTTTAAAATCCATACAACACAATAAATATATTGGTATATATTCTTTACACAATTTTACTTATTTTGAAATTTGCCCCCATGTTAATCTTTCCACATTGTTTAACAACATTCCTCTGCATAAGTTTTGTAAAAATTTTAGTATGTTGTTGTAGAGACTTCCTAGACCTGTATTGCAGTAAAATCAATTCTTCTGCAATTTGTTCCAAAGGTTAATTGCAAAAAATTGCCAGATTGCATGGAATAAATATCCTGATTGGCTAATTCAATATAAGTAGCTTCCCACGATGCATTGCTTCCAATGGCGATTTCTTTTGTACAGGTACAGATAGTCATGTGAATCGTTTGAGGCAAAACATTCTTAAAATTCAAGTTTGATATTAGATGTTTCATCTCTAAAGATTCACATGGTCTGTACAAAAACCCCATTGGGGAGCAATGCATTGTGGGAAGCTGTTTGATATCTCTCTGTCTATCACTGTATCAGTGGAAATTTCGCGAGGTTTTTACTTTCGCAAATTTCGCAAGTGAACATAAAAACTGCAAAAATACAAATTCCGCAAAATAATTTTTCCAATAGATTTTTATGGGCTGATTCATAACGTGAATTAAATCTCGCTGCATTTGGCAACAACTGTTAAATCAGAAAATATCTGTACGTGGAAAATTTCCACTTATACAGTACATCATATTACACGAACCCACCATCAATCAGCTCATTGAGTTTAGTTGTACTTTTACCCAAGAAGGCCAGCCACACACAAGTCTAGTTACACAAGACACTATTAAGTTTACAATAATGCTCATCCACCAAGGACACAGATCAGTAGTTGTACTGTACATACGGTACATGAACTGACCTTGTGTGGCCTGGTATCATATATCATACCCTAAAACAGAGGGAGTAATTTTCTAAATACATTAGTGGAATGAAAGCTACTGAATTGTGCCAAGGGAATTGAGATTGTTTTACTACTCATAGTGAGAAGAGATGCAACGATGAGTATCCCATTTTCCTGAAAATGCAAAATTTGAACTTTTATCTCAAGAATTTGAAAAAAAAACCTAAAAAAAATTAACATATCCATAATTTGTTATTAGGGCCAGAAATCTTGAAATTTAAGGAAAAGTTTCATCTCTTCAAATGTCTGTGTTATTGAATAGGCAGCAACGTAACCGAAAAATCTCAATGCGGTCTCACAATCGATCTTTAACTATCTTGTACTCATCATCAGTGCTACAATCTCTTGCACATTTGAGTAGGAGACTAAAGAAAAAAAACATCACTCTTTTGATTTCAGCTGATTTTTCTGCAATCCTTAATTTTTTGTTGAACTGTGCAGTTTTGAAAACTGACTTTTTCTATACATGATATGTAACCATATGGTTGCCCAAACTATGATAATGAAGTGCGCATGGCCATATCCTATTTTTGGTCACCTCTATCTGGCTACCAACATTACAGGAGATTCTCTCGCATCTATCATATATACGTCGTAGAGCCAGCTAGTATCAATGCACAATAAATATCTTAAAAATACCCTGTTATCATCCATGTAAAAAATCTCATTATATGTACTTTATAAATTGTGTCTTATCAAAAAGTACCAATTACAAACATGTCCAACTGCATATATGAAGTACTCTATTTCTTTAAAAGTACCTGTGTGTGCAGTGTGTGTGCGTGTGTGTGTGTGCATGTGTGCACATGTGTATATGCATGGGGGCCGTATTTTGCTACATCGTTGCAATGTTTTTGTGCATTCCCTTAAATCCTTTTTTGCATAGTACAATTTCACAACAGATAAACCTCTTCTTCCACATTCAAATCATGATTTTTTTTTTTGGGGGGGGTAAAATTAAAATCATTTCAATTTAAATTTCTTTTCAGATTTTAAAAATATTCTTTCATCAGTGGAAATGTCAATCTACACTAAAATGACATTTGACGACGTCTGACTTCCAGAATCGTATATATTTGTCCAAATTCAGGCGACAAATGCATAAATAGACATATAAATATTCTTGATTCCACTGCGTCTGGACTAGCTCTCATTTAGGTTAAGGCTATTGAAATAGCAACAGAGTGGGCTACACAAGGCACGGCCCAGTTCTGTTGTATAGTTGGGTACCAATCAATGATTACAAATTGTACCCTTTGTTACCTATTTGAAATAATGAAATAATTCCAATGACCTTTGGCACTTGCCCAAAATCTAAACGGTAATGGAGTTTATGGAATCACACCACTAATAACTCCCCATAGACTTGTGTACAATGACCCTATCACCAACCGTCGATTTCTCAGCTATAAAGCGACTGTTACTTTCAAACTGA